>BPLR01018889.1:0-13471 GCA_021605095.1 Caerostris extrusa
ATCATGAAAAATTAAAATGCTGGAATCAAAATGTTTTATCGTTAAATATAAAATGATGCCTGAAATAGATAATTTCAAACAATAGAGCAAATTTCAATTGTTCCAAACGGTAGATCAATTATCATTTGTTTCAATCAATAGAGCAAATTTCAGTTGTTCGAAACGATAGGGCAATTTCCAATTGTTTCAAACAATAGAGCAATTATCAATTGTTTCAAACAATAGAGCAAATTTCAATTGTTCCAAACGGTAGATCAATTATCATTTGTTTCAATCAATAGAGCAAATTTCAGTTGTTCCAAACGATAGGACAATTTCAATTGTTTCAAACAATAAGAGCAATTAGCAATTGTTTCAAACAATAGAGCAAATTTCAATTGTTCCAAACGGTAGATCAATTATCATTTGTTTCAATCAATAGAGCAAATTTCAGTTGTTCGAAACGATAGGGCAATTTCCAATTGTTTCAAACAATAGAGCAATTATCAATTGTTTCAAACAATAGAGCAAATTTCAATTGTTCCAAACGGTAGATCAATTATCATTTGTTTCAATCAATAGAGCAAATTTCAGTTGTTCCAAACGATAGGACAATTTCCAATTGTTTCAAACAATAGAGCAATTAGCAATTGTTTCAAACAATAGAGCAAATTTCAATTGTTCCAAACGGTAGATCAATTATCATTTGTTTCAAACAATAGAGCCAATTTCAGTTGTTCCAAACGATAGGGCAATTTCCAATTGTTTCAAACAATAGAGCAATTATCAATTGTTTCAAACAATAGAGCAAATTTCAATTTTCCAAACGGTAGATCAATTAGCAATTGTTTCAAACAATAGAGCAAATTTCAGTTGTTCCAAACGGTAGATCAATTAGCAATTGTTTCAAACAATAGAGCAATTAGCAATTGTTTCAAACAATAGAGCAAATTTCAATTGTTCCAAACGGTAGTTCAATTATCATTTGTTTCAAACAATAGAGCCAATTTCAGTTGTTCCAAACGATAGGGCAATTTCTAATTGTTTCAAACAATAGATCAATTAGCAATTGTTTCAAACAATAGATCAATTAGCAATTGTTTCAAACAATAGGGCAAATTTCAATTGTTCCAAACGGTAGATCAATTATCATTTGTTTCAAACAATAGAGCCAATTTCAGTTGTTCAAAACGATAGGGCAATTTCCAATTGTTTCAAACAATAGAGTAATTAGCAATTGTTTCAAACAATAGAGCAAATTTCAATTGTTCCAAACGGTAGATAAATTATCATTTGTTTCAAACAATAGAGACAATTTCAGTTGTTCCAAACGATAGGGCAATTTCCAATTGTTTCAAACAATAGAGCAATTAGCAATTGTTTCAAACAATAGAGCAAATTTCAGTTGTTCCAAACGGTAGATCAATTATCATTTGTTTCAAACATTATAGCAATTAGCAATTGTTTCAAACAATAGAGCAAATTTCAATTGTTCCAAACGGTAGATCAATTATCATTTGTTTCAAACAATAGAGCCAATTTCAGTTGTTCCAAACGATAGGGCAATTTCCAATTGTTTTAAACAATAGAGCAACTATCAATTGCTTCAAACAATAGAGAAAATTTCAATTGTTCCAAACTTTAGATCAATTATCATTTGTTTCAAACAATAGAGACAATTTCAGTTGTTCCAAACGATAGGGCAATTTCCAATTGTTTCAAACAATAGAGCAATTATCAATTGCTTCAAACAATAGAGCATATTTCAATTGTTCCAAACGATAGATCAATTATCATTTGTTTCAAACAATAGAGCCAATTTCAGTTGTTCCAAACGATAGGGCAATTTCCAATTGTTTCAAACAATAGAGTAATTAGCAATTGTTTTCAAACAATAGAGCAAATTTCAATTTTTCCAAACGGTAGATCAATTATCATTTGTTTCAAAGAATAGAGAGCCAAACGATAGGGCAATTTCCAATTGTTTCAAACAATAGAGCAATTATCAATTGCTTCAAACAATAGAGCAAATTTCAATTGTTCCAAACGGTAGATCAATTATCATTTGTTTCAATCAATAGAGCAAATTTCAGTTGTTCCAAACGATAGGGCAATTTCCAATTGTTTCAAACACTAGAGCAATTATCAAATTGCTTCAAACAATAGAGCATATTGCAATTGTTCCAAACGATAGATCAATTATCATTTGTTTCAAACAGTAGAGCCAATTTCAGTTGTTCCAAACGATAGCGCGATTTCCAATTGTTTCAAACAATAGAACAATTAACAATTGTTTCAAACAATAGAGCAAATTTCAATTGTTCCAAACCGTAGATCAATTATCATTTGTTTCAGAAAATAGAGCAAATTTCAGTTGTTCCAAACGGCAGATCAGTTATCATTTGTTTCAAACAATAGAGCAATTATCAATTGCTTCAAACAATAGAGCAAATTTCAATTGTTCCAAACGGTAGATCAATTATCATTTGTTTCAAACAATAGAGCAAATTTCAGTTGTTCCAAACGATAGGGCAATTTCAATTGTTTCAAACAATAGAGCAATTAGCAATTGTTTCAAACAATAGAGAAAATTTCAATTGTTCCAAACGGTAGATCAATTATCATTTGTTTCAAACAATAGAGCCATTTTCAGTTGATCCAAACGATAGGGCAATTTCCAATTGTTTCAAACAATAGAACAATTAGCAATTGTTTCAAACAATAGAGCAATTTTCAGTTTTTTTTTCCAAACGGTAGATGAATTATCATTTGTTTCAAACAATAGAGCAATTAGCCATTGTTTCAAACAATAGAGCATATTTCAATTGTTCCGAACGGTAGATCAATTATCATTTGTTTCAAACAATAGAGCCAATTTCAGTTGTTAAAAACGATAGGGCAATTGCCAATTGTTTAAACAATAGAGCAATTATCAATTGCTTCAAACAATAGAGCAAATTTCAACTGTTCCAAACGGTAGATCAATTATCATTTGTTTCAAACAATAGAGCCAATTTCCGTTGTTCCAAACGATAGGGCAATTTCCAATTGTTTCAAACAATAGAGTAATTAGCAATTGTTCCAAACGATAGGGCATTTTCCAATTGTTTCAAACAATAGAGCAATTAGCAATTGTTTCAAACAATAGAGCAAATTTCAATTGTTCCAAACCGTAGATCAATTATCATTTGTTTCAATCAATAGAGCAAATTTCAGTTGTTCCAAACGATAGGGCAATTTCCAATTGTTTCAAACACTAGAGCAATTATCAATTGCTTCAAACAATAGAGCATATTGCAATTGTTCCAAACGATAGATCAATTATCATTTGTTTCAAACAGTAGAGCCAATTTCAGTTGTTCCAAACGATAGCGCAATTTCCAATTGTTTCAAACAATAGAACAATTAACAATTGTTTCAAACAATAGAGCAAATTTCAATTGTTCCAAACCGTAGATCAATTATCATTTGTTTCAGAAAATAGAGCAAATTTCAGTTGTTCCAAACGGCAGATCAGTTATCATTTGTTTCAAACAATAGAGCAATTATCAATTGCTTCAAACAATAGAGCAAATTTCAATTGTTCCAAACGGTAGATCAATTATCATTTGTTTCAAACAATAGAGCAAATTTCAGTTGTTCCAAACGATAGGGCAATTTCCAATTGTTTCAAACAATAGAGCAATTAGCAATTGTTTCATACAATAGAGAAAATTTCAATTGTTCCAAACGGTAGATCAATTATCATTTGTTTCAAACAATAGAGCCATTTCAGTTGATCCAAACGATAGGGCAATTTCCAATTGTTTCAAACAATAGAACAATTAGCAATTGTTTCTAACAATAGAGCAATTTTCAGTTGTTCCAAACGGTAGATGAATTATCATTTGTTTCAAACAATAGAGCAATTAGCCATTGTTTCAAACAATAGAGCATATTTCAATTGTTCCGAACGGTAGATCATTATCATTTGTTTCAAACAATAGAGCCAATTTCAGTTGTTAAAAACGATAGGGCAATTGCCAATTGTTTAAACAATAGAGCAATTATCAATTGCTTCAAACAATAGAGCAAATTTCAACTGTTCCAAACGGTAGATCAATTATCATTTGTTTCAATCAATAGAGCAAATTTCAGTTCTTCCGAACGATAGGGCAATTTCAATTGTTTCAAACAATAGAGCAATTATCAATTGCTTCAAACAATAGAGCAAATTTCAATTGTTCCAAACGGTAGATCAATTATCATTTGTTTCAAACAATAGAGCCAATTTCCGTTGTTCCAAACGATAGGGCAACTTCCAATTGTTTCAAACAATAGAGTAATTAGCAATTGTTCCAAACGATAGGGCATTTTTCCAATTGTTTCAAACAATAGAGCAATTAGCAATTGTTTCAAACAATAGAGCAAATTTCAATTGTTCCAAACGGTAGATCAATTATCATTTGTTTCAGAAAATACAGCAAATTTCAGTTGTTCCAAACGATAGATCAATTATCATTTGTTTTAAACAATAGAGCCAAACGATAGGGCAATTTCCAATTGTTTCAAACAATAGAGCAATTATCAATTGCTTCAAACAATAGAGCAAAATTTAAATTGTTCCAAACGGTAGATCAATTATCATTTGTTTCAAACAATAGAGCAAAATTCAGTTGTTCCAAACGATAGGGCAATTTCCATTTGTTTCAAACAATAGAGCAATTAGCAATTGTTTCAAACAATAGAGCAAATTTCAATTGTTCCAAACTATAGATCAATTATCATTTGTTTCAAACAATAGAGCCAATTTCAGTTGTTCCAAACGATAGGGCAATTTCCAATTGTTTCAAACAATAGAGCAATTAGCAATTGTTTCAAACAATAGAGCAAATTTCAGTTGTTCCAAACGGTAGATC
Source organism: Caerostris extrusa (assembly GCA_021605095.1). Lineage (NCBI taxonomy): Eukaryota > Metazoa > Arthropoda > Arachnida > Araneae > Araneidae > Caerostris > Caerostris extrusa. The sequence goes on from BPLR01018889.1 coordinate 4,878, forward strand.
AAGTATCATTTGTTCCAAACAATAGAGCCAATTTCAGTTGTTTTCCAAACGATAGGGCAATTTCCAATTGTTTGAAACAATAGAGCAATTATCAATTGCTTCAAACAATAGAGCAAATTTCAATTGTTCCAAACGGTAGATCAATTATCATTTGTTTCAATCAATAGAGCAAATTTCGGTTGTTCCAAACGGTAGATCAATTATCATTTGTTTCAAACAATAGAGCAATTATCAATTGCTTCAAACAATAGAGCAAATTTCAATTGTTCCAAACGGTAGATCAATTATCATTTGTTTCAAACAATAGAAAGCAAATTTCAGTTGTTCCAAACGATAGGGCAATTTCCAATTGTTTCAAACAATAGAGCAATTAGCAATTGTTTCAAACAATAGAGCAAATTTCAGTTTGTTCCAAACGGTAGATCAGTATCATTTGTTTCAAACAATAGAGACAATTTCAGTTGTTCCAAACGATAGGGCAATTTCATTGTTTCAAACAATAGAGCAATTATCAATTGCTTCAAACAATAGAGCATATTTCAATTGTTCCAAACGATAGATCAATTATCATTTGTTTCAAACAATAGAGCCAATTTCAGTTGTTCCAAACGATAGGGCAATTTCCAATTGTTTCAAACAATAGAGTAATTAGCAATTGTTTCAAACAATAGAGCAAATTTCAATTTTCCAAACGGTAGATCAATTATCATTTGTTTCAAAGAATAGAGCCAAACGATAGGGCAATTTCCAATTGTTTCAAACAATAGAGCAATTATCAATTGCTTCAAACAATAGAGCAAATTTCAATTGTTCCAAACGGTAGATCAATTATCATTTGTTTCAATCAATAGAGCAAATTTCAGTTGTTCCAAACGATAGGGCAATTTCAATTGTTTCAAACACTAGAGCAATTATCATTGCTTAAACAATAGAGCAAATTGCAATTGTTCCAAACGATAGATCAATTATCATTTGTTTCAAACAGTAGAGCCAATTTCAGTTGTTCCAAACGATAGCGCAATTTCAATTGTTTCAAACAATAGAGCAATTAACAATTGTTTCAAACAATAGAGCAAATTTCAATTGTTCCAAACCGTAGATCCAATTATCATTTGTTTCAGAAAATAGAAGCAAATTTCAGTTGTTCCAAACGGCAGATCAGTTATCATTTGTTTCAAACAATAGAGCAATTATCATTTGTTTCAAACAATAGAGCAAATTTCAATTGTTCCAAACGGTAGATCAATTATCATTTGTTTCAAACAATAGAGCAAATTTCAGTTGTTCCAAACGATAGAGACGAATTTCAATTGTTTCAAACAATAGAGCAATTAGCATTGTTTCAAACAATAGAGAAAATTTCAATTGTTCCAAACGGTAGATCAATTATCATTTGTTTCAAACAATAGAGCCATTTCAGTTGTTCAAACGATAGGGCAATTTCCAATTGTTTCAAACAATAGAACAATTAGCAATTGTTTCAAACAATGGAGCAATATCAAAGCAATTTTCAGTTGTTCCAAACGGTAGATGAATTATCATTTGTTTCAAACAATAGACAATTAGCCATTGTTTCAAACAATAGAGCATATTTCAATTGTTCCGAACGGTAGATCAATTATCATTTGTTTCAAACAATAGAGCCAATTTCAGTTGTTAAAAACGATAGGGCAATTGCCAATTGTTTAAACAATAGAGCAACTGTTATCATCATTGCTTCAAACAATAGAGCAAATTTCAACTGTTCCAAACGGTAGATCAATTATCATTTGTTTCAATCAATAGAGCAAAATTTCAGTTGTTCCAAAACGATAGGGCAATTTCCAATTGTTTCAAACAATAGAGCAATTATCAGTTGCTTCAAACAATAGAGCAAATTTCAATTGTTCCAAACGGTAGATCAGTATTATCATTTGTTTCAAACATTAGAGCAAATTTCAGTTGTTCAATTGTTCCCGAGCGCAATTTCAATTGTTTCAAACAAACAATAGAACAATTAACAATTTTTGTTTCAAACAATGAGCAAAATTTAAATTGTTCCAAGCTAACGGTAGATCAATTATCATTGTTTCAAACAATAGAGCCAATTTCAGTTGTTCCAAACGATAGGGCAATTTCCAATTGTTTCAAACAATAGAGCAATTAGCAATTGTTTCAAACAATAGAGCAATTTTCAGTTGTTCCAAACGGTAGATCAGTATCATTTTTCAAACAATAGAGCAAGTTGTTCCAAACGGTAGATCAATTATCATTTGTTTCAAACAATAGAGCATATTTCAATTGTTCCAAACGGTAGATCAATTATCTTTTTTTCAAACAATGAGAGCCAATTTCAGATGTTAAAACGATAGGGCAATTTCCAATTGTTTAAACAATAGAGCAATTATCAATTGTTTTCCAAATAGTAACTGCAAATTTCAAACGGTAGATCAATTATCATTTGTTTCCAAACAATTTAGTTTTCAATTATCATTTGTTTCAATCAATAAAGGCAAATTTCAGTTGTTCCGAACGATGTAGGCAATTTCATTTGTTTCAAACAATAGAGTAATTATCAGTTGTGCTTCAAACAATAGAGCAAATTTCCAAACGGTAGATCAATTATCAATTGTTTCAAACAAGCAATAGAGCAGCAAATTTCAATTGTTCCAAACAAACCATTTGTTTCAAACAATAGAGCAAAATTTCAGTTGTTCCAAACGATAATCATTTCATTTTTCAAACAATAGAGCAATTTCAATTGTTCCAACAATAGGGCAATGTTCAAGCTTAGATCAATAGAGCAATTATCATTTGTTTCAAACAAGTTGTTCCCAAACGGTAGATCAATTATCATTTGTTTCAAACAATTACTGCAATTGTTTTCGAGTTGTTCCAAACGGTAGATCAATTATCATTTGTTTCAAACAACGAGCCATTTACAATAGTAGGGCAATTTCCAATTGCAATTATCAATTGCTTCAAACAATAGAGCAAATTTCAATTGTTCTAAACGGTAGATCAATTATCATTTGTTTCAAACAATAGAGCCAATTTCAGTTGTTCCGTAGAGCGATCAGGGCAATTTCAATTGTTTCAAACAATAAGCAATTATCAATTGTTTCAAACAATAGAGCAAATTTCAACTGTTCCAAACGATAGGGATTTCCAATTATCATTTGTTTTAAACAATAGAGCCAATTTCGGTTGTTCCAAACGGTAGATCAGTATCATTATTTCAAACAACCAAGGCAAATTTCAGTTGTTCCAAACGGTAGGCAATTATCATTTGTTTCAAACAATAGAGATTAGCAATTGCTTCAAACAATAGAAAAATTTCAATTGTTCCAAACGGTAGATCAAGATCAATATCATTTGTTTCAAACATAGCAAGTTTCAGCAATAGAGCAATTAGCAATTGTTTCAAGTAATAGAGCATATTTCAATTGTTCCAAACGGTAGATCATTATCATTTGTTTCAAACAATAGAGCCAATTTCAGTTGTTAAAAACGATAGGGCAATTTCCAATTAGAACAATTCAAGCAATAGAGCAAATTTCAGTTGTTCCAAACGATAGGGCAATTTCCAATTGTTTCAAACAATAGAGCAATTAGCAATTGTTTCAAACAATAGAGCAATTTCAATTGTTCCAAACGGTAGATCAATTATCATTTGTTTCAAACAATAGAGCAAATTTCAGTTGTTCCAAACGATAGGGCAATTTCCAATTGTTTCAAACAATAGAGAGCAATTGTTTCAAACAATAGAGCAAATTTCAATTGTTCCAAACTATAGATCAATTATCATTTGTTTCAAACAATAGAGCCAATTTCAGTTGTTCCAAACGATAGGGCAATTTCCAATTGTTTCAAACAATAGAGCATTTAGCAATTGTTTCAAACAATAGAGCAAATTTCAATTGTTCCAAACTATAGATCAATTATCATTTGTTTCAAACAATAGAGCCAATTGCAGTTGTTCCAAACGATAGGGCAATTTCCAATTGTTTCAAAAAAAAATCCAACCTCTGTGATGATGGATACGACAGTGTCGTTCTTGGTATTTCTGTTCAGCAACTGTTCTTCAACTGGTTCTGTTCTGTATTTCTGTTCGTTCAACACAGTTTTAAAATTTCACCTCAAGAGGTAAATTATGATTTTTGGATCTATACATTATTCAATATAGTATTAATTTCTCTCAATGTATAACATAAAATTATAATTGTCTGTACTATCACATGATGGTTACTATATTTTAAAAAAGTTCTATGAGTTAACAATAGCAAGCATAAAATTATAAACATATTTGAAAATAAATAAATGTATATTTCATAAAAGAAGCGCCTGCATATTGCTGGGACTATTAAAAAAAGTGTTGATAGTGTTTTTGTCTAAAATTATTTTTGATATTTTACATCTTCATTTATAATGTATGTTGAGTGCTATAGGAAACAGAAAAAAATATAATAAATAATTACCATTGTAACGATTGTGCATTTAGTCTGCCATAAGAAAATTCTAGAATCCTGTACTACGTCAAATTTTAGTCTTAAATTGCTTTTAAGGCAAATTTTATCGTTATAAATCCATAAATTGAAGTTTTTGCATAACGTTTTTATCGTCCGATAAATACGCAATTGTCAATTTCAAACAGCATACAGAAAAATATCGGACGATAAAAATTCCAAACAATACAGCCATCTTTCAAAAATTTTTACCTGAAAAAAATCAAACTTTATCGTCAAATTGCTTCACTAAATTAAATTTCATTTTTTTAAATTGCTTTTACTTCAAAAAATTTTAAAATTTTATCACTAAGAAAATTTTATTCTAAAACGCTTTTTTTTGCCACATATTAACTTTTGTGCCTAAATTTAGCACTATTATGCCCAAAGTTTTATGCCTAAGTTGCCTTTTACGCCAAATTAGATCGCTTTGTGCCAAAAGTTTACAACTATTAGGGCAAATTTTAATGATTTGTTATTAAGCCAAATGTTACCATTTTAGCGACAAAATATATCACTCTTTTGGCAAAATTTTATTCCTAAATTGCTTTTACACCAAATTACATCTCTTTTAACCCCAAATTATTATGTGGAATTTGTTTTCTAACTTACAAAAATGTATCACTTTTACAGCGATAATAATCGCTATTACAATAAAAATTAAGCTAAAATTATTCGCTAATGCGCCATATTTTTCTATTGTGTCAAAAATATTTAATATTGTTTCAATTACGGAATTCGAATGATAAAACAATATTAATAAAAGAAGAAACCCGATAAAACTTACATTTTACTCGGATGTATCCTTTGTTTGGAACGAAAAAGATTAATTGCCTAAATTGCCTTTAATTGGTGCTAAAACTTTGTCTTCCCATAGAATATCAAAACAATAAAAAAAACTTTAAAAAAAAAAAAAAAAAAAAACATCACGAAATTACAGAAACGCGGCCAGCGAAAGTTCCAGCGGCCATTTTCTTCCGTAAACTAAAGTTCTAAAACTAAAATGTTAAAATTTTCCGCGAGAATTCAAATAACAATTGCCGCAAAAACCTTAATTATGTCAACAGCATTAAAAGGAAACATCACAAAAACCGTAGAAATATTTTATACGTTCGAGTGAGGTTTTCGCCACAAACTAACTTTCTAAAAATAAAAAGTAAAAATATTTTAGGTCGAATTCAAATAACTGTTTTCACAAAACCTTAACTATATCAACAGCATTAAAAGGAAAAATAATATTTGATAATCTAATATAAGTTATTAATAAAGCAGAAAATCGTTCTGTTGTTTGTTCGGAAAATCGTTTGTTGTATTGTGCTTTATTTTCGTATTTTCATGAGTGGCAACACTGCAAAAAATTTTCTCTATTCTGTATACGTTATAAGAACAATAATTTATAATCAATCATTTGTCGGAATAATTATTTAAAAGAATATATATTTTATTCTTATTTTTTACCATAATTAAAATTCTGCAAAATTGCAATCAAAAGTAGCAATGAAATAATCATTATATTGTATGGAAAAAAAGAAGCTACAAATTCCGCTAATTACAATTTTGTAACCCTAAAGAAATTGGCGAAATATTCCGGCTTTCAAGATCGAATTCGTCAGGGTACAGTATTCAAAAAGATTTCTGAATATGTATGTGGATTGAAAGAGAAAGGATATTGATTGATTTTTTAAAAATACACTAAAACGTGTTTTTATGCAGACTATTGTGTTTTTATTCATCCATCAAATTTTAGTATTTTTATAGGCAAATGGTATCAAACTAGAAGATTCATAAGATGTCCCAAGCGATATTATTTCTTCACATTTCCAAGAATTTTTATTAGGTTCAATCATCAAGAAATGAAAGTGATTTTGAATTAGTTTTTCCACAAGAAATCTGATGAATAATTTTAAAAGCATATATATGTGTAATCTATAAGCAAATAAAGAAATTAAAAAATATTCCGGTATTTAAGTACATTTTGGTTTAGAAAAATAAATTTCTAGCTACATCGTGAGGTTTAGCACATATTTTCAACGTGGGACTTTTTTTGTGGTCACTTTTTTAACTCATCAAAGAATATTTTTAATATTCTTGACTGTATGTTACTTTGTAGCTATTTATAATGTTTTAGAATATATTTGTAGTTCATTTTTATTCTGATCTCTATCCCCCACACAAAAATAGGTTTGATCAGCAAATGAACAGCATAAATAATAACAACATTTGATTTTCTGAGTGGTTTCATAACGAAGATGGGTAATAACACTTTATTGCGGAATCTTTTTGATATGTTCCTCATTCTTCAACTTAAATCAGTTTTCCTTAAAGATTTTTCTCAGTATTACCTTCGCAAATTCTCGTAGGGTATATTCCTCATCTTGCACAGCTTATGCTGTATCGTCCAAAAACTATTTAAATATTTTATTAGCAGGATTTCATTTCAGGAAAACTGCGTAAACTCTGTTTATTTATTATATTTAATTTATTCACTAAATATATATTTAAATGATTAAGAATGTGTTCTGGATGCCATTAAAATGTACATTTTTGTATATTCCTGTCATATCAGAAGTCGTACTGTATATATAGTACGACATTTCTATATTGTATATAAAGAAACAAAATAAAATACAATCAAAATATTTAAATAAATAATCTACCCATTCCAATATTAAAAACACAAGCTTCAGAAAAACACATCAAATTAGCATATTAGAGAAGTTTTATTCATTAAAATAAACTTTAAAAAAATTTCCAAATATTAAGAAATTTGCAAGAAGGCAATTGAATATGTGGAAGAGCCATGCCACTGTTCCCAATGATTAGAGATTTTTAATAACAAAAAACACCCTAAGCTGTCAGCTTTAAATGTCTCCAGTCTTCAAGGATTCTCAAATACTGACCATTCAATATTGAATTAAATTCGAAAGTACTCATAAAGAGATAATCGAAATTTGTCGGCCTTCTTTCTGAACACGGTCAGTAGATAAGACAATAATTATCATCATCAGCACGACATTAACGAAAAAATACGGAATGCTCATGTTTAACGCAGGCCACTTTCGAAGTCTTACGGAATAAAGCATCTGATATATAAATATGAAAAAAACTTAGCTAACATTCGTGCAAAAACAGGAAAAAGCATAAATAAAGCGAAAAGAGTATCTCTTCTATGTCTTCAAAAATCTTTAGTATTTTTTTGTACAACCTGAAAGCTTAGATTCTGTGCCATTTTTTGTCACTTAGACTATTAGCAACGATGAAGCAGATTAAGAGGTAAAAAGTGGTGAATGTGAAAAATATAAAATGATTGACGGATACAGATCCCAATTCATAAGCAATTTTTTGAATTATCACGCGTTTCTTACATCTGCATTCTGGTACATCAAAAAGGACAGTAAGAATGTTTGAAAAATATAAAAAATAATTACCCACAATAATGGATACAGACAACTTAACAATACAACAAAATAACTGGCTACAAATATGCTATTTTTAGATAGTCTTTGACGATGAAAAGGAACAATTTCTCTTTTTGTAAGACCTCTATATTTTCCATAAGAATTAAAAATATCCCTTTTCTTTAATTGCCTCCTCCACCACATCGTCCATTGACTCCAAGGTTTTTGATGTGCTCACAGTCAGACTCCAGTGAAAAATTTTGATTATCTAAACAATAAAATTTCACAGAGGTGACTCCCAACGCAGCAGCATTGTAAATAAGAGCAAGTAATAAGGGAAATCCTTTCTGTTGTTTTCTTTGATATCAATTCCACACATTAGAAAATAATAAAGAATTGGTTTCAGGATATTTTTCATTTTTATTATTTTGCCAAATAGTTTTATTTTTTATAGAGTAAAGCCTTTTAGTTTCAACTTTTGAGTTTTCAAAGTGTTGAATCTCCAGTCTACAATCAACACTTGAAATCAAATGACATCGAATTTAGAAAGTTTATTTTTTCCACTTACATTCAATCGGCTACCAAGGATACACTTTTACATAATAAATATGACAGTCAGAGTAATTGTAACAACAATTAGTGAAAATTTAAAAACTCTCTTCAACTTAATAAGCTACGCTATGATACACACATATTTATTTTCTTGTGAGAC
>BPLR01018890.1:0-93397 GCA_021605095.1 Caerostris extrusa
GAATCATAATGAATATAATTACAAAATATTATGAGAAAATGATGAATTTCTGAGGAGCCATATTTTTAATTATCAGTTGATGTGCCTTGCTAATATCAGGTATTCGTATCAGGTAAATCGTAATATGTTACATTGATCTTTTCTTTAAGATATAAAAACAATTCTTATTGAATACGTTTTTAGATATATTTAATAATAAAAATTAAGCACATTTAATAATATTATATACTTAATAAGTAATAATACTTTACAACGTAAAAATATTTTTAATCATGCAAGTACATACTGATATTGATTATTTCCGACGGAGGAAGATGTTAGCTGAGATTTTTCTTGTAGCGCTACTATATTTATTCGGCTAAAGAGACTTTAGGTTAGAAGAAACGTTTATAAGAGGAGTTGTAAAATAACTATATACTATGTAATAAAAGATCTTACATCAAAAGCAGATTATATTTGTTCCTCACTCTCCTCCTTAGAATAAGCATTAGTTCCGATAAAAATATAGCCTTTCCTCTTTCATTTATTTATTCATTGGAAGTTTCTTAGATGAGGAAACTGTATATGTCTTTTTATAGGCAATGTGTATTTTAGAATGTTCTGTTATTACTTTTAAAGAAGACTAAGCAAGGAATGAATAGTGCACGTGGAGCAGTATTTAGATCAAAATTTTCTATAGCTAAAAAACTACTTCTAATTCTTCCTAATTATAATGTCTTATAGATTTGTCCACTCTTGAAAGGACACATAAATGCCACTCGCATGGCTGCGGAATCTGCGTAGAATTTTAGGTAGAAGTAAAAATGGCTTTTATTTACGTTAAGAAAAATGTAGAAATGTCAATATCAAATATTTCTGTCAATATCATAAGATAGCGCTGTAGAATTTGATGCTTAAAAAGTAATATGGTGGAGAGGTTGTGGGGCTAAGGGGAAAATGGCGAACACACAAAGATCTGCTTTTAAATGACACCGATATTAATCACAAAATTTATGCTGGCAAGGGATTCATATATTGAAGAATGTAGCTCCAATTTATAAAGTCATCAAATGAGTTGCCAGTATTTTGAAAACAGATTCAAAAATATTTTCATTAAAAAATAAAGTTAAAGCGAGTCGGGCTCTCTGAGGAATTTCTGACATGCAACAAAGAAGTATAAATTGTAGAATTATCAAGTAAATTAAATTCAAATTCAAGAAATATCAAAAGCAAATTTACATGCTTGAATTAAAAATCAATATTAATTTTTATTGATGATTAATGTTTTGGAATCCCTCGCAGTTGAATTTAACATTGCTTTTATGTGGTATATCTTTTACCCAACAGCGTTCATAATCATTTATAACATCTGTTAGAATGAGGAGCTATAAAGAATATTTTCTTTACTAAAATATCTTCTGAAATTTTATCAATAGTAGTGCACTTTCAATTAATTTTGAATGAAAAAATACAATTGTAGATAATTGAAATTTAAAAACAAAATTTTAATATCTAGCACGGTATTGACAAGTTAAAGAATCATGTTAAATATATTAAGAAAAAATTAAGCCATCACACATTTAAAAAAAAATAATGCATTCATAGCAAATCAGAGAGAGTTTTCCCTTTACTCGTAAATAAATCTTCTCAGGGAATACAATCAATAAAGGATTTGCGAACAAATTTTTAGAATAAAAATATTTTCAAAACATAAAGAAAAAAAATCATATGACGAAAATAAATTGATATTGATGATGTGTTTTTCTTTTGCCTTTATGAAAAAACAATATAAAATTTCATTTTTTAAGCATTCTATAAAAAGCGGTACTAAAAATCAGATTAATCATATAAAACCCATCATATTCAGAAAAGATTTTTTGAAGCCAAAGTCTTTTTTGTTAAAAAAGAGAGCTGAGATTGTGAATAGGAAATCATCTACCACAAAATAATTTTTCAGGGCGTGAGAGTGGTTTATTTTATTTAGTGTTTTGAACTATCTTACATTTTGAGGATGATTTATTTATTATATTCAAAGGAAATGCCAATAGGCGAATAAAAAATACGACAACAACACTTCTTAAAATTAGAATTGCATTCTACTTTGCCATTATTTTAAACAAATCATTTTGTCTGCACTTTTTAAATTTTATTTTTACAATGCTTTAAGAAATTGCCCTACAGATACTTTTGTTATGATTTGAAAACAACTCTGTGCATCAACATCTACCTCATTAAGCAATCGTTCTAACAAAACTTTCGGTGCAATTTCGTGTCAATACTGTGCCCCAAAAGTAAGACCAATTATTTTTTTTTCAAAAAAACTTTATTTGTCTTTCAAATTTATTTCATCGCCATCAAAATAATCCCTCCGGACACAAAGCCCTTATGTCAACTTTTTCCAACCCTCAATGCATGCTAAAGTCATCGGCAGGGATGACCTTCAAGCGCGTGGTATTCACGTCGGATCTCTTCAATCCACTCAAAACGGTGTCTCCGGAGTGGTCTTTTGAGTTCAGAGAATAGCCAGAAGTCGCACCGGTGGGAAAAGCAGTGTTTGTTGAATGATATGGGTTTCATTTTCGCAAAAGTCACGAAGAATCAATGCAGTGTGAGCTGGCGCATTCAGTGTTTTTCGGATCTAATCGAGATTTGACGCGTTTCAGGCCCAAAATGGAATTGACCGATCCTTTTGAAATTCCAACATCATCGAGGTCTCTTATTATAAATCACGACTGTTTTTGCAAGCATCAAATCTTTAATTTTTGGACGTGAGCTTCGTCGATTGAGGTTGAAGGTCGACAGAGCGTTTTCATCTTCAACGCGTTCTCTGTCTTCTTTAAGCTGTTTATACCACTTCTAACCATTTATTTCAAATATAGGAATGCTCACCGAATGCCTTCTGCAACATTCTATACGTTTCCGCAAGCAAAATTTAAGGCAAGTTCTTTGATCAGTGAATTCAGATATTTCAAAAATCGCCGGAGTCGGTTTTCACGTCTCCCAAAGCCAAGCGTAACTCAAGCACTAATGAATATTTTGATGAAATTTCACACAGATGTCACGGACAGTGACAGAAACATAAAAAAATTGAAATTCCATAGCTCGGGAATTTTTAAATTGAAAATTGGTCTTACTTTTTGCACACAGTAGTATTTATAAATATTTTTTGATTAAGGTAAAATTTTGTAATTATCATATAATTTATGTGTTGTGGCGGTAGATGTTATGTGTGTCGCTTGGAAGGGTGTGCAAAAGACCAATTTCAATCTTTTTGCCACATCTACGATTGAAAGTGATATCTGTGTGCGATGTTTTAATTGGCAGGAGGCCATGGGAAACTTCAAAGTGTCAGATAGTTTATCAAGACAGCTAAGAGTTAGTTATTTGTGCTCAAGTATTTATCGATGGGGTGTCTTAGCTGGATGGAAACAGATTCTTTGGGACCAATTATGTTCATAAGCATGTGTTTTAGGAAAGGGATTTGCCGGTTCTACGACCTGGATTTAGTGTCAGCATTCACCTCACCAATGAAAAAGGCATATAGGTTCAAAATTGGATTTTACATGGAAAAAAATCCACCGAATAAAAGAGTGAAAGGGCGTGTGATTTGAGTGGAGCATATAAACAAAGGTATAGATCATCAGAAAGAAGAGAGACAAGAAAGAGCAGTTCTCAGGCTGGCTGAAGGAAAAAGACATGCACACCCAAATAGCAAGACAAAACCAGGCCTTACTGTTGTTCTCTCTTCAGCTATCAGGAAATATATTAAAATTTAACTGTGGTGTAGGGAATTATTTATCGCGCTATTCTAAGGAGATGTTTGTCTCCTACAGACAGAGAAGAAATCAGAAAATTCCCTTACTGCACACATGGTGACCGATTTCCCTTGCTTCCGATAACTACATGGACATTAGCTTGTGTAAGTGGCAGATTTCTTAAATGAATCATATTTAAAAGTCACACTTTGCAGCAGTTGTGGCACATGAACAAGGGAATGGATTTGGGCTTGTGGACCAAACACCTCCATTATTTCTGAGACGTTAGAACTCATATTTTTATTAATTGTTATTGCAGTATAATATATACATATTATATTGATTAATGATTTGAAATCACTGGCACTGATATAATATTAATTGTATTACTTTTTATTGAAAATGTTGAATTTTATTCTAAATAAATATCATTTGGGGAAAGTTTTATTACATTATTTAATAGCAAAAAAGAGCTGCGGGGACATCATTTGCTTGTAAGCTCTTTTGATCAAGCTGTGGGGAATACAACTTGCAGCAAATGGTTTCTGACCATTTTATTTTAAAAACTACGATTTTGATACAAAAGAGCATGGCAAATCACAAAAAAAAAAAAAAAAATTGTAGATGGGGAATTCGAAGCATCAGTCAATACAGATCCATCCCAAACTCATTGAGAATTCGCTGCTTTATTAAAAGTTACTCAACAATATGTATCATAAAGTCTACAGAAAATGAAAATGGTTCAAAAACAACAAATTGGCTTCCCTAAAAAATTAAAAGAAAGAGACACTGAACGCAGAAAACCATTTGTGAAAGACAAAAAATTGTGCATTTTATTTTTACTGATGATGAAAATGGTTATATGAATCAAAAGTTCTTAGGTGAAGCAAGTCCATCATAGCCAAAGCAAAACATTCCTTGTGTCAAGGTAATGCGCTGTATTTGGTGGATTTAGAAAAGTGAGATGTATTACGAGTTGCTGAAACCCTGCGAAACTACTATTATTTTAATTATCTACCATTGACAACTAATGCGTTTGAAATTATATATAGAGAATAAATTACCAGTATAGAGAATAGACACAAATTAATTTTTCATCATTACAATGTCAGACCACATATTTCTCAACAGGTTAAAAACCATTTAGAAGAACAGAAGTGGGAAGTGTTACCCCCACCGGATTCACCATATATTGTACTTTTATACTATCATTTGTTTAGATAGAAACAATCAGTCCTTTCTGAAACAAAATTCACTTCTTACGAAACTATCGAAATCTGGCAGAATAATTGGATCACCTCAAAACATGGGAACTTCTAAAAAGTGAGAGAATCAAATTGCCTGAAAGATGGGCGAAGTTTGCAGCTTCAGATGGAGCAAACTTTCAATAAATTTGTATTTCATTCTATAAAAAAAGCAAACTTTTTTTTTATTTATCCAAAAAAAAAAAAAAAAAGGGAAAGAATCATGTTTGTTGACCCTATAATTTATAGAAGAAAGCTTTTTCTTCCTGTTGGATTTCTTTTCTTTAAAAATCAAAAAGACCAAAAGAGGACTTGAGAAAAGATAAATCTTAAAAAAACCCGAACAGAAAAAATAAAGAAAACTATCTTCTCAGTGACACACTTGGAGCAAATAATACACATTTTGAATTTTTCTCTGCATTGAAAACACTTTAATTACCTATAAAGAAATCTGGAAAAGTGGTTAACAAAATTATGTTTCCAAAATGGGAAACAAATAAATACTCAACTAAACCAAACACTGATCTCTCTTAATACATCTACATCTATCTATCTACCTATTTCTCTATATCTATATAAAAAAAGGCATTACAGAGAAAACATACACCATAATGTCGAAAAGATAATGATCAGGGGAATTATTTGCATAACAAAACCATAACAGCATTCGGTATATACACATATATATATATTTAACCAAGATAGAAGTATTTCATGAATATTAATTTAACTACATTACATTACCGTATTCTAACTACATTTACACAGCAAAAAAAAATTGAAAGAAACTATAATTTCAAACAAACTGTTCGATAGCTCGGACACACAAATATAAACTCAAGTAATCTTCGACACAGACACGAAGAATGACACAGACATGAATGGACTGTATAAATTATTCCTTTATTTATGCAGCCATCAAGCTCGAAGATGCACTGCTCACACAACCTTCTCTTGGTTGCAGAAGTTCCACCTCCTTTAGTTTATGCAGACATCAAACTCGAAGATGCCCTGCCACACGACTGTTCTCTTTGGTCGTAGAAGTTCCACTGACTCTTACATTCTTCTCTCTCTCCCGTCACCTCACCCTCTGCCAGACACCCCCACAGACAGGATGTTTTTCTGGACATAGGGCGTTGACCTCCCTAAGCAGGGGGACATGGGCGTAACAAAAACTTTTTGCTTTGAATTGTCCAATGACCCATAATTTGAATCATAAAGTTTCATATAACTATTGGATGTATTTTATGTCTGTTAGACACTAATGCTGCCAGGAAAAACAGAGGCTTTTCTCTTGCAAATAAATTGTGGAATAAAAAAACGGATGGTTGCAGTTCCTGAAGCAGTATTAATAAAGTAAATGTCCTACCAAATCTTACCAAGAGTTGTGCTTATATTTTGAAACCAACATTAAGAATATGACAGCAAATTTGTCCTTCAGAAAAATATGTCTATATATTTTTATTTTCACGAGTTCTTTCAAGTTTTTTTTCAATTAATAAATAAAAATATAGAAGAAATATGCAGTTTTAATTTGATATACTACTACCTTTTAAATTTATATTCTATTACTATTAATTTATATACTAAATACTTATTATATTTACTGTTACTATTTATATACTATTAATTAAATTTATAATACTATTACCATTTATAAGATGTCCTTTTTGAGAAAAACGATAAATGGACGACACAATCATTAATGGGTGAAAACCGCGAAAGCTTCAAATAAGAAGGTTTCTAAGATGATGATTCTTATCCATTCTTTTCGTTGAATATTTTTACACTTGACAAACTTAGTATTTATTTTAAATTTATCATATCTTAGAGAGGAATTGTAAGTTCATATATATTTCATAATGATGAGAAAAGAATGAATAAAAAAATTATAAAGCCATGTTATGATATAAGACAAATATCAAAAATTGATGTTAAATAAGGCAAACCAACTGTATAAATCCATCTTCTGACAGAGAAGTCAAAAGGTCTCTGCTTAGCTCTTTCATCTTGTTAACAACAAGAGGCTGCATGATGGAGTAAAAAGCTTTGGCACAGTTCTCAAAAACAGCTGCCAAAATCGTCATTTCAAAACATCACACCAAACATAACTAATAAAAAGAGGAAGCCAAAAGGCAAGCTTGACCCATGTCGGATCCTTTCGTTTATTGTCTTTAGGATTTTCTCTCTGCTTTCTCAACAAAGAACATGGTCCCGAGGGATTTTAGAATTTGGCTTTTTATATTTATTAAGCCATGAGGCAAAAAAGACCGATTCTGGGTTAGTTACTTTCTTCTCTGACGACGTTGGTTTATTTATTATTGAGAGTGCAATCCTTTTTCACGTCAAATAAAGGTGCTTACTGAAATATTATTATTATTATTATTATTGCTTTCTATTTCCTTTTCCTAATTGTGCGCTGCAGGCATATTTGTTGGACTTCATCATTGCTTTCCATTAAGAATTTACGAACAAATATCAGTCTCACTGAAATAAATAGTGTTTAAAATCTTTAGATCTTTTTATATTTCCTAAAAATGAACAATTTTAGCACACAAATTCAAAAGTAATATCATGAAATTTTTCTAAAAAATTATCCTTAGACTTTTTTTTGAAAAAAATGAAACAATTATTCCAAAATGCACTAATATATTTTTTTATATGAGCTCAGAATAGAAAAAACAATAAATGAACAATATCTTCTTACACATTTAATTAAAATTTAATTTAGAACTAATGAGCACGTTCATTCCATGTGTTATTGTTTGTTTCAATAAGTTAAAATTTTTAAATTTCTTCAAAATAAAGCCAATACAACTAATTAACTCTCTGGCAGTACAGTGTATGGTTGGCCAAGGCCGTCCGCCTACTGGCAGATTTCGATTTGTTGTAGGAGATGTTTTCTTTTATGGGGTAGGGTTGTCAGCACTACTCCCTGCAGTCATATTAGATTGGGACCTACAGTTTAAAGTGAATTCCGAACCACTACAAGCATCCATGGCACCTCTGGAACTCTAACCTGTGGTACCGAGCCACCAGGCCTCAAAATAGTCAATACATCATAAAATTAATTGATTGTTCAGTAATGAAATAAAAAATTTAAAATCAAAAAATGTAAATTAAAATAAATGGACTAAATGTAATTTATTAACTCGCCGTAACCAAATATTTCATATTTCTGGTTTATTACAGAATAAATTTTAGCAATCAGTCAATCCCAACATCCAGATAAACTGTCACCATACTTGTCATTTGCATTTTATCAATAAAAAAAAAGTCCTTTGTCCAAAAATATATTATTCCAAACAAACAATAAATAAATGAAAATTAAATTCCGAAAATAAATGTGATCACATTTGTTTTTTTTTTTTTTCTTATGAATTTATGAATTCAATTTCAATGAAATGTTGTTAATGAAAATCACAGCTCTTAGAAACCACAACGTAAAATTTACTATAACATAAATTTTGTTACTTTTTTCATATGCACTATAATAACAAAACTACGAGGAAATTTCCATAAATAAATGGAATTTCAGCAACATGAGCTTAAAAAAATACTTAAAAAAATATATATTGAGCTTTTGTCTCTAATTAAAAATGCAGTTTAAAATTAAGATTTATTTACAAATAACCTCCAGTGAAATACATGTCGCTACTTTAAATTAGTCGTTCCTTTGTAATACAAAGAAGTAAAATACCTTTGTATCATTAAATGCATGTCTCATGAGGGAGATGGTAATGGTTTTGGACCAATAGTCTAGGTATTTTATTTTGAAACAAATTGCTATAAATTTGCATAGATAATTATTTTTCTATATTTAAATTAGAGATCACAACACAAATACCTTTCATTGTATTTCATATAATGCTATTCTTGCTAAAGCAATGAATATTTTAACTCCCGATTATATTTAAGGATTACATCGAAACTTATTTCCCTAAGTATTGAGTTCATGTTTTTACTGCACACAAAATGTCTTAACTTTTATTACCTCTAAACATACTGCATAGTTAGAAAATGCTATAATATAATTTAAATTGTTTTTTAAATTTTGTAATTTAAATTTTTTAATATAAACAATTTCAAAAGAAAATTATGTTATAAACATTTATTTATTTAAATTTTTATATTTTCTCACACTTTTGAACATGTAATTATAAAAATTTGAAGGTAAATATAATGTACACTCAAGCCCATAAATTAAGGATAATTCAGAATCACACAGAAATTGAACTCTAAAATAAAAATTTCACGTGTAAAATTATCACACACATTGAAGAAGAATATGCAAATTACAGGAAACCACCAGATGGCGCTGATAGTACGTCACAATGACGAGAGTGTAAGAGAGGGGTATATAAGGAATGGTGGCAAAGAAGTAAAATTGTTCACAAGAGCTTTAAAAGCCTTTCAGTGCAATAACCGCATAGTTATGGCACAAAGGAAGCATTTGGATGATTTTTACGTGGTAGAATTATCGAACGACTGGAATGGACGTACCCAGCTGGAAGTATCCGAGGAACTTGAATCGCCCAGAGTGTCATCTCCAGGCTTTGGCAACGATTCCAAGATGATGGTAATGTGAGCGGATGTTACAGCACAGGTCGCCCCCGAGTTACAACGGCAAATGAGGACCGGTATTTAGCAGTTACTGCCAAAAGAAACAGGCGGAGCACAGCATCAGATCTGTCTTGTCAGTTCTCTTCAGCTACCGGTACGACAGTTTCAAGGCAGACCGTGTACAGACGCTTAGGGCACATTGGTCTATATCCTCGTAGGCCTGTCAGATGTGTTCCACTTACCGCAACTCACTGTCGCCTGCGATTAACCTGGAGTAGAGAGCATGCATTGTGGACACCGCAACAGTGGTCTGGTGTGATGTTTTCCGGACGAGTCCAGGTTTAGTTTGCAGTCTGATTCTCGCCTGGACATTCATATGGAGAGCGTCAGGTACCCGTTACCACCAAGAGAACACCATTGAACGACACTGTTACGGTGGTGCAGGATGGCTCGTTTGGGGAGGAATTATTTTTGGTTCCAGAACTCACCTGCATGTTCAGAGTGTAACGATGACAGGCCACATCTATCGGGATGTCATTCTGGAACAACATGTAAGTTTGTTTCGGGGCGCCATGGGTACAGAATTTCTGTTTATGGATGACAACGCCCGTCCTCATCGTGCAAACATTGCAGACGAATGCCTTCAATTGGAGGATATCAACCGTATGGATTGGCCAGCATACTCACCGGACTTCAATCCAATGCAGCATGTGGGATATGCTTGGTCGACGAATTGCAGCCCGTCAACCCCCTCCTACCTGTCAACCGAACTTCGAGGGCATTGCTTTGATGAGTGGTGTGATATTCTCAAAGATCAGATTGATAATTTGATACTCAGCATGCCTAGGCGTTGCAAGGCCTTATTGCATCGTCCGGGAGACATACTCCCTATTAACCATCATACTAACCATTTATACTGTTTTTTGTAAATAGGTTCTTTTTTTAAAATTTGCTCCAGGGAGTAAAAATCGCAATTTTTATTAATTATGTCAAACATATAGCATCTTTTTTGCTCTTTACGTTTTGTTTACTAAATACACTTGACAAATAAGTCAAATTTGTTTTGCTTATATCTCTTTCTTTGCCTGAACTTCATTATCCTTAATTTATGGACATGAGTGTATAATAATAATATAATTGAAAGTATAATTTTAAGAACTTAGAAAAGTAAGTCAATTAATTTTTCTGAGATAATTGTTTAAGTAGTACTGATTAGATGTATATTAATGCATATTAAGCAAGCCATTCATAACATATCAAACAAACGCAATTATATAAATAATATTCTATTTCCAGTATAAAAATAAAAATAAGAGATTTTAATGAAACACATTTTTTAACAAAAATGGTAATTCAAAGAATAAAATACATACACGGTTTTAAAAATTAACATTAATGTGCTAATTATTAAACATTTAAACAAGATAATTACTTTTATACAAAAATATTTCACAGATCCCTTACATTAAGTTAATTAGCATGATAATATATGTACTTTCGAAATCTTTTTTAAAAATGATTTTCGTAATTTAAAAATAAGTAATTAAAATTTTTGGAATAGTTAAAAGAAAATTATACAGAATATCTTTTAGTGATTATTTTTATTCAAATTATATTTAATGAATGAAAAAAACATTTTGATATCTGAATAATAATTATAATTTTAACGTTTATATTAATAAATTAAATGAGACCATTAATTTAAATTTATTTGGAAATACTAATTAAATTTATTTGGAAATATTTTGTTCTTACATTATTACTCGATGAATAACATGCTTTTTTTTATCTGTTAAGTAGAAAATAATATACATTTTTTAATAGAACAAATAAAAAATAGGCATTATTATTATTATTATTTTGTTTGTTTTCAAGGGTTGTATTATAGTTATTTTGCTTTTCAATAGCCTATGCATAGCAGAATCTTTTCATGTAGAGACTTGCTACACTGAACTTACATTTTGTCTCCGCAAATTTGAACGAATGCCATTATGGATGGCAGGTAGGCATCCTTCAGACCATCTATGATTTTTACCTTCTATAGACCATCTTACAGATTTTGCTTGGTCATTTTACCCGGTCAAATAGATTGGATGTCTAGGTTTCCAGGTGGCCATATATACAGATTTTATTCCGGTGTATAGGTCATTCTAGGGTCATAGTATAGAAGCAAATACACTGTTGGATGTCTAGGTTGTGCAACCGTCTGGCCATATATATAGTCTATTTTTTTTTTAATTGGTCATCCGGTGTATAGATTTTCGTAGTCATCTCTGGTATATACATAGAAGCAAATTGGAATGAATAACCTTAATGATGGCATCTAGGCTGCGGAACTGTCTAGTTATCTATAAATTTTTCATTCCGGTCTATAGATTTTTGGTGGTCATCTCGGGTATAGACATGAAAGCAAATTAGAATGAATACCCTTATGAATGGCATCTAAGTTGAGAAACTTTCTGGCCATCTATAGATTTTTCGTGGCCATCTAGGGTATAGACATAGAAACAAATTGGAACGAATGAACTGTTGGATGTCTAGGTTGCGCAACTTTCTGACTATCTATAGATTTTTTATTCCGATATATAAATTGTTTGTGGTCATCTTTGGTATAGACATGGAAGCAAATTGAATGAATACACTTATGGATGGCATCTAGATTACGCAACCTGTTGGCCATCTACAGATTTTTCAATCTGGTCTATAGATTTTTTCATCTGGTCATCTCGGCATTTAAGATAACTGAATGAATACAGTTTTTGATGGCATCTAGGTTACGCAAACCGTCAGGCCATCTATATATTTTTCATTCCGGTCTACAGAGCTTTGGTGGTCATCTCGGGTATTGACTTGGAAGCAAATTAGAATGAATACACTTATGGATGGCATCTAGGTTGCGCAACCTTCTGGCTATCCATAGATTTTTGTGGTCATCTCGAGTATAGACATGAAAGCAAATTTGAATAAATACCCTTATTGATGGTATCTAGATTATGCAATTTTCTGGGAATATATACATTTTTTTTTTTTCCGGTCTATAGATTTTCGGGTCATCTCGGATATATACATGGAAGCAGAATGGAATGAATACTCTTAAGGATGACATACGCAACCCAAGTTACGCAACTTTCTGGCAATGGATCTACAGAGCTTTCGTCATTATCTCAGGTATTGACATAGAAAATTTTGGCTTGACCTCACTTATAGGTTTTGAAACAAGCTCTTTCAGTCGAAAGATCTACAATCAGGCTGTTTGGACACTTATATATTATTTTAAAAGAGAAGTAATGAAATAAATTAATTATCAACACGGAAAAGGAAAGAAGCTGTTGAAATGTGATCAATTCAAGTTTTGATTATATTCAGATTTAATAGTTTCGTCAGATAATTGTGGAAAATACTTTATATATATATATATATACATATATATATATATATATATATAGTGTATGTGTGTGTGCGTATTTTAAATAAAATTAAAAATAAATTTTTATATGGAATCTTTAAATATCTAGGAAATGAACATCGATTTGTTCAATAAAGAATATCATCACTTCGATTATAGTTTTAAATAATACCCTACGATAATTAATAATTAACGATAATTAGTAATTTTTACCAGTGGACAGGTATTTCCTGAGAGTCAGCTTATGAACCTTCGTAGATCTTTGACTACTGTACAAATGGAATCATAACATCCTGGTGGTCATCATTAACCTTTGACATCCCTACAATGCAGAACAAGCATTTCTAGGGGACAACATTTAGCTAATTGGCTCTTTTCTCTAAATCTACGAAACTGGTAACTTGGCCTTCTGATTAATCGTTCTCCTACATAGCGTAAATATGAGAACTGCATCAATTCGGCTTGCTCGCCAGGATGCATGAAACATTGATGGAGAAAATTTGGACATCTTTTGATAGACAGCCTGAATATTGATGATGAACATAGATTCCATCATAATCGTCATCAAGTCTGCTCTTTTCTGAAAATATCTACTATAATACATTTTGACAGTACAGAATCGAATCCCCGTTTTTTCAAACCCTAACTTGAGCACATTGCCACACCGGACAAGAATAGAGTTTTCACTAGGCTTTTCATTCCTTTTTTTTTTTATAAAATTGTATTTTATATTTATATTTTATTATTAACTTTTTAAAAAAATTCCATATTTGATTTTTTCTCAAAACTGTGAATTTGAAACTCATGAAAATTTGATACTTAAAAAAAAAAACCTTCATAAAAAAAAAAAGATGGAAGTAGGATTTCTCATATAATGCTTACTAAATATACAGTTTCTCCATAAGTTTTTTTTTTTTCTTGGTTCTATAGACATTTAAATGAAGGATGAGGACAAAAGACCTTTTTTTTCCCACCCAACACTGACGGATTTAAGGTGGAATTTCTATGCATAACTGGAAATGTTGATACCTACCATCATCTTTGATACCAAGATATATTTTAAATAGCATAACTTTTTTTTTTCAAAGAAATTTAATATTATTCATAGATTTTATCTTATTTGCAAGCTATTTTTATCTGCATAATGTTAGAACATAAATTCTTAGCAGATTTAATTTTCTTAAGGAATTCTGAGTACTTCCTATGGTTTCTAGATTTATATTTTTTTATTTGGTTCTAATACAATATGATTCCCAAGTGTTAACTAGTATTCCAAGTATTCAAAATATTACCATGGTAGAACGTCGACCGTACTGCGAAAAAATTTTCATCAATTACAGAATTCCTTTAATAAAAACCATTTTTTTAAGTAAGTTTAAAAGTATTCTAAATATTCTTAAATGTCATTGAATTTTTTTATCCTTTTGAACAGAATTACTATGCATAATGCAACTCATTTCGAAGATGTATTCTTTGAATGTATCTCTTTACATTTCAGTGAATCATTAGCATTATACTGAATGTGAAGAATATTCTGTGAGTCAATGTTTGTTGAGTCTGTGGTAACGGATCTAGGAACGAGATAAATATTCTTCACCAGAGGGCGCTGCATCGTTCATGAACAGAAACTAAAATGCGTAGTCGTCTGCGATTTTCATTATAATTGTGCACTCACAGGATTACCAAGTAATGTAAGAGTAGTTAACATGAGAAAGTGTGGCAATTTTTACAAACAAAAAATCTAACTGTCATTTAAATATTTTCATGTATACTAATAATTACACATGCGCAACTGATTTCACATGCATATTCTTTAACAACATACCAAAAGTTTTGATTTTTCAGAAACCAATGACAAATAACACATTTTTATGACTTTTTAAACAGGGATATTAGAACCGATATATTTCTGCGTTATAAGACTTTTCGAATTACTTCCAACCAATTTTTTATTTTACGCTTTTAAAAATTTATATATTTTCTTGTACTGAATTGTTATTTATAAAAATGGTTTATTCTTTAAACTGCATGCAAAATCAAGTCACATATTTGCTATTTATTATTAGCAGAATCATTATTATACATTTAGCTGAATCATCGATACACAGGATTCAAAACGGACACCAGCTATACTGCTCCCACATTTTCAACCGCACTTTTTATCGAACACTCACATGATGATATTCAGAAGATTCACATTTTTCACTCTTCCCTCGAGTTCAACGGTAGGACATTCCAACTTTATTGGACCCATCTTCAACATAGGCTTTTGTTAGTTCCAGTTTTGAACCTAACTCCCAAACATCAAACTCGCTGTCCACCATGCAGTTCCAGCCCATAAATAGTCTTGTGCGAGCATCCACAAAAAAATTTCAATTCTTACAGGTTACCACTACTTAAATGTAAAGCATCTTAAAATAACTTTAACTCAATTCAAGTACATTATGGGAAATCTGACATTTTTGATAGAACATCAAGATCTGATATTATTTCATTCCTATTAACACAAACCATTTCTCTTTTCTATTAAGTCTATAATGTTAATACCGTTTGATGTTTGTATAAAAAGCTACATAAGCCCCTTTTCCTAAAAAAAAGCAATACAATAAGCTCTTTAATCTGATCCGTCTGGGACACGAGGGTACCATATTAGTGATTTTGCCATGTTATCGAGCGCTAATATAGTTTTAATAATAGTTATACCAAATAATAAAATAACCGTTAATATTCGTTTAATATAGTAAATTCTTCTTCATTGGCGCAACAACCCCGTCATAGGCCCTGTGATTTTGATAAGGCGTTTTTTTTTTTTTTTTACGGGGTAGGATTGATTGTTAGCCTTACGCCCAATGTTCTACAGTCATATTAGAGCAGGATATACGGTTTAAAGTGGATTTCGAACCACTACAAACAACCATGGCACCGCCGGGACTGGAACCCGAAACCTGTGGCACCGAGAGCCAGAGGGCTACTCAATCGACCCTTACTATAGTTATACCAAATAATAAATTAGTTAATAGAGTTTTACGAAACATAAGTAACCGTAAATAAAAATTTAAACAATTAAAACATGTATTTATTTAATTTGTTGATTCAAATGCTGATGATGTGTAGTTAATGTAAATATCCAACAAATTATTTCTTCATTCTAACAACTACAAAAGCAAAATTCATACATTGAACATTAGTTTAATTTAATATTCTTATAATGATAAAAATAAAAGCGCAAAAAAAAAAAAAAAATTGAAATACTATAACAGTTTAATACAAGTTGTCGCAATGAAAAAAAAAAAAAAATGGCGAGAAAAATATGGCTTTTCCTATGGTAAGAAAAATATATATGAGTGTTACAGTTTAACAAAAGTATCCGATATCGCTTTGTTTCTGGGGTGCTGATCTCTTCACAAAAAATCTTTATGAATAATACGAAAATGTATCAGTTGCAGATTTGCATGTTCTACTCTGCACCTTAATAAAAACTGGCAATTATGATAACCACTAAAAATAAAAAACCAATCGCGCTGTGTTGCGACTTGATGGCCAAGATCATCAAAGTAGGAATCCACACCAAAATACCGAAAACAAACGATCGGTGCTGGATAATTAAAAATGCCGAATTAAAGAGCGCTTACTGTATATAAAATGATGTATATTACTACCTTATAATTTTTGTCATCATAATCATTGGCGCAACAAACATCATGGTGGGCCAAGATCGCCTGCCTATTGGCAAATGGTAAAAATGCAAAAAAAAAAAAAAAAAAAACCCACAGGAGATGTTTTTGTTTTTACGGTGTAGAGTTATCAGTCTTACTCCCAAGCGATACAGTCATTATCAGGGACCTACGGCTTAAAGTGGATTCCGAACCACTACAAACATCCATAGCACCACCGGGACTGGAACCGGAAGACTGTGGCACCGAGTTCCAGAGCACTAGTCACTCGGCCATCAGGCCCTATAATTTTCAATAAACCAGATTTTATTCAAAAATCACTTAAGAAATAAGAATCTATCTTTGTTGAACAGAACTGTATAAACCATACAAATTATTTGGCATTCATTCATTATTTACATTGGCTAAAATGAAAAAAAATTTATTAGTAGTTGTTTTAGATGCACTTCCCACAGATCAAGTTGCAAGTTAACAACCCCGTGGATAGAGTGTCGCCATAAAGCACACAGAAATTCCTGCAGCAGATAAAATATATCTGTCGACAAAGGCAGCAAGCTAAAAAGTTATTGAGAATTCCCCAGTGGCAGCAGCTGGTATGAAAAGCTGCAAAAATGGAGGAGCGGCATCGCAACACTTGCTGGAGACTTAAATCCTTTTTTTTTCCCCTTTTCCCCTTTATTTCGCCCTCGCCTCGGATAATGTGGTAGCAAATCTAATCAAAAGATGATGAGGAAAAGAAGGAAATTCTAAGAAAGAAAGTAGTGGCTAACCGTTGTATTTCTCGCGATATATAAAGAAATAGTCTCACAAATAATAGTATTTTTTTGATACATTAGATCTTTGCTCTTCCGCAGATGAAACGTAATAATAATCTTTTCTTTTTTTTCCAAACGGTTTTAATTGGAATGATAAAAATGGAACACATGCCAAACGGAAAGTGGAGAATAATATCGTTTGGTCGAACGAAACCACCAGAGAGTTATTTTTGGTAATATTAAAATTTTAATATAATTTGAAGTGTTCTTTTTCGGTTTTTTTAAAAGTAAGGCAGGATATGTTTTCTGATCCTACAACGGGACCTACTGTTTAACGTGGATTCTGAACCACTAACAAACATACATGCCACAGCCAGGACAAGAACTTGAAGCTTATTATGGTCAAAGCTCTAAGCTCGCGATTTGGCGTCCAAGATCAACAAAGACGGAATCCCAACCAAAATATCCTAAAGTGAAAGGCTCCATCGGTGCTGCATTATAGAAAATGTCGGACCATCGAATGCCTGATTAAAGAGAGCTTACTGTACAAGTATATATAATAATGTGTATCACTATTTTATAATTTTCAATAAACCAGATTTTATTCTAAAAATCACTTAAAGTATAAGAATTTATTTTTATTTAACAGAACTGTAGAAACCGTACAAATCAAGCGGTACCGTATAGTGAAACCGTGCCGTGCCAAGATCAACAAAGACGGAATCCCAACCAAAATATCCTAAAGTGAACGGCTCTATCGGTGCCGCATTATAGAAAATGCCGAAGCATCGAATGACGGATTAAAGAACACTTACTGTATATATAATGATATTACTATTTTATAATTTTAAAAACCAGATTTTGTTCAAAAAATCACTTAAGAAATAAAAATGTATCTTTGTTTAACAGAACTGCAGAAACCGTGCAAATTATTTGACATTCATTCATTATTTACATTGCCTAAAATGAAAAATAAGAGTTTATTATTAGTGTTTTAGATATACTTCCCGCAGATCAAAGTTGCAAGTTAACAACCCCGTGGATAGAGTGTCGCCATAAAGCACACAGAAATTCTGCAGCGGATAAAATATATCTGTCGACAAAAGCAGCAAGCTAAAAAGTTATTGAGAATTCCCAGTGGCAGCAGCTGGTATGAAAAGCTGCAAAAATGGAAGAACGGCATCACAACACTTGCTGGAGACTTAAATCCCCTTTTTTCCCCCTTCTACCTTTATTTCGGCCTTGCCTCGGATAATGTGGTAGCAAATCTAATCAAAAGATGATGAGGAAAAGAAGGAAATTCCAAGAAAGAAAGAAAGTAGTGGCTAACCGTTGTAGTACTTCTCGCGATATATAAAAAAATAGTCTCACAAATAATAGTATTTTTAAAAGCATTAGATCTTTGCTCTCTGCAGTTGAAACGTAGTAATAATCTTTTGCTTTTTTTTTACCAAACAATTTGAATTGGAATGATAAAAATGGAACAAATGCCAAACGGAAATTGGAGGAATAATATCGTTTGGTCGAGCGAAACCACCAGAGAGTTATTTTTGGTAATATTAAAATTTTAATATCATTTCAAGTGTTCTTTTTCGTTGTTTTTAAAAGTAACGATAAGGAACGATATGTTTTTCAGATCCAATACCCTAAATTAAAGTTTTTTCTCTCTCGTGAATATTTTCGTAATTGTTTTGCAATTAATGTCGATATTGAAGTGATATTAAATTTCTTTTCGAACATTTATACAACAAGATAAAAAAAAAATTATCGATACAAGTCGAGTGGGTTGCATTTGCATAAAAAGGATATGAAACATTCTAAATGGTAAATAAGTTTTAATAAATTGTTTCAAATTTATTTTTCTATTCTGTTTTTAGAAGAAGAAACATAGACAGCTTGCAAAATTAACATTATTGTCTAACGTGTTTTGATTATTTATTTTCAAGCAGCAACTAATTTTATACAGACAAATTACTTTTATTTGTTATTGTTTTGTAACTTTTCCATTCATCAATTATAATTGTTATTAGCATAAAATGAATATGTTTAAATGTTTTAACTAAATTTTTTACTTTTAATATTCAGTAGTATTTTTCTATTTTATTTTTAAAAAAGCATGTTTATAAATATGTCTCAGCATTTCCATAGAATAAAATACATCATGTAAAAAGCTTAAAAACTAATAATAATATTTAAATGAACATCAAAAGTGCACTTTTGTGACTAGTAAAAATGTCATAAAGAATCTAAATTAGTATAAAATACACAATGTAAAAGTTTATTTTGTGAACATAACATTAAAATCAATAAGGGAGTACTTAAATGATCATTAAAAGTGCACTTTTGTAATTATTAAAAATGTTTCAAAGGATCTAAATTAGGATTATTATTATCGCTTGTATAGTAGGAGTGCTATCAAAGGTAGCACAATTTCAGAAAATTTAAGAATTCATCTTTAAGAGTAGGAGCACATTTTTTACACATAGTTTATTTATTACATTATGGGAACGTAACGTAATGTCTGATGTTTTGTTACCTAGGGAGATGTTTTTTGTGTGTACCCTGCTACCCTGTACCTCCTTATCATAATTTTTAATATGAGACATAATTTTTAGAAAGTTCAATAAACTTAAAAATTTTTAAATGAAATAAATTTAAGAGAACACATGCTCTGTAAAGAAAATAAAAAAGAAATAATTAGGATTAGTAATATAAAATAACCAAAAATTTATTTATAATTTATAATAAATATAAGCAGTAATGAGAAAAATAATTAGCCTGTTACTTCTATCTTGTTACTGATCATGATCAAAAAGAAGAAATGAAAGAAAAGAGATCAGAGTTTGTCTGTAAACAACGCAGCGAAAAGTTCGACGCCGAAATGACCTCAAAAAATAAAATATTTATTCAAATATTTGTCAGAAATCTGTTTAATATTTATAAACTTTTATTGCAACAACAACTAACAAAATAGCAGCATAAATTTTTTATATTAGATTTCTTCTCATTTTAAAATTTTTCATAAAATATATATAAATTTCAATGGAATTCTAAATGTTTCCGTACATTAAAGTAAGAAAATATATTAAAATAACAAATTATGCTTTATTTTCCAAAGCTTTAATAATGAGAAAATACTCTTTTTAAGTAGACAATTCATTTCATGGCCAAGAAAGGTCAACTTTTGTTCTGACCTTGTCAAGTGCATCGAAGCGATTGGACCTTTTTGTGATTCTGTTATGTCTGTATTTATTTGATGTAATTTTTCTGTCTGGGATTTATTTTGTACTATTGCCTTAGTTGTGAATACTTATTTTATGTACTTACTTTAGGTTATAATTGTATGAATTTTGTTTTTCATTCACATTTTGTAAGCTTGTTCTTTTGTGTGTTGCTTGTTTAAGTTTCAAAAAAAGAAAAAAAAATAATAAATAAGTACCAATAAGAAAAAATCTCGTTTAGATATTATTATGTGATTACATCAGCATGAAAATTTTATTTTCTTTTTTACATCTTATTTGTACTATTTAATTGCATTTCAAAAAGTGTAACACTATGTTCTCAAAAAGAGGCAGCTGTCTAGTAAATTTCAAAGCCTACTGAAATGGTACAACATCGAATCAATCAATATCGGCATAAATTTTTATTTTTCATTATGTTGTAAGCTCTTTGTGGAACAAGAGGTGATTATTTTAAGTCTCAAATAAAAAATAAATAAGTAGCAATAAGAAAAAAAATAACATCTAGAAATTATTATGATATTACATAAGTACAAGTGTATCCATTTGATATCAATGTGCCCATTTTATTTGTGTTATTTAATTGCATTGCAAAAAGTATAACACCATGATCTCAAAAAGAGACAGCTGTTTGTAAACTTCAAGCGTTTGGATCTGTTCAAATGCACTCAACACCCAATACTGAAGCGTGAGAAAACGTAAAGCATTTCCTGGTCAACAATTTTGTTTTGATCTTGTCAAGTGCATCGAAACGATTGGGCCTTTTGCCCTTGATTGTATTTATTTGATGTAATATTTCTCTCTGGCATTTATTTTGTGCTAATGTCTTTGTTGTGAATACTTCTTCTTATGTACTTACTTTATGTTATTATTGTAACATTTTATTTTTTCATTCACATTTTGTAAGCTTATTTTCTGGGGAACAAGAGGTGATTATTTTAAGTTTCAAATTAAAAATAATAAGTACCAATAAGAAAAATCTCTTATTATTATTATTATTACTATAAGCCGAAAGCCTTATTATTATTTTTCATTCACATTTTGTAAGCTTGTCCCTTATAGAACAAGAGATGATTATTTTAAGCTTCAAATAAATAATAAATAAAAGCACCAATAAGAAAAAAAAATCTCGTTTAGAAATTATTATGCGATTACATCAAGTATATCCATTTGACGTCAATGTGCCCATTTTATTTCTGTTATTTAATTGCATTGCAAAAAGTAAAAACAACATGCACTCAAAAAGAGGCAGCTGTCTTGTAAATTTGAAGCGTTTTGGATCTATTGAAATGCACTCAACAGTCCAATATCAAAGCGTGAAGCATTTCCTGATCAACAGTTTTGTTTTGATCTTGTCAAGTACATCGAAGGGATTGGTCCATTTTGCGATTCTGTTATGTCTGTATTTATTTGATGTAATATTTCTGTCAAACATTTATTTTGTGTTACTGCCTTTGTTGTGAATACTTCTTTTTATGTACTTACTTTATGTTATTATTATATAAATTTTGTTTTCCATTATATAGTAAGCGTATTCTTTGGGTAACAAAGAGCTGATTATTTTGAGCTTCAAATAAAAAATAAGCAGCAATAAGAAAAAAATAACACCCAGAAATTATTGAGTATATCCATTTGACATCAATGTGCCCATTTTATTTGTGTTATTTAATTGCATTGCAAAAAAGTATAACACCATGCTCTCAAAAAAGAGGCAGCTGTCTTGTATATTTCAAGCGTTTTGGATCTATTGAAATGCACTCAACAATCCAATACTGAAGCGTGAGAAAAACGTGAAGCATTTTTCTGACACACAAAAAGCACCCAACGTGGCAGGTATTCTTATCCGATTCGTAATTCCTTTATTAAGCGGCTATATTTGCCCACACATTCCACCCTCTATGTCATCCACTCCACTTTTCAAGTCCTTCTCTTGTGGAAAACATTACTCCTTCGAGATATAGAGATCCCTGAGGTATACTTGAGTTGACAGCCACAACGCAAAAATAACTAGAATGGTGAACGAACGAAAAAAAAAAAATATATCGGTTACTTTCCCCTAGGCTTTTTAAAAAAGAAACGCGAAAATAATAAAGAAGAGAGCACGGAGCTCTCCACTGCCTAGCTAGGATTCAATTTCTCACCCCTTGTTTAAGTTCCCGGTTTCTGAAGTGGTCTCTGGAAAGGCGGGAAAAATACAAAAGAAGGTCTTTGTGGACAAAATCCCATTAAAAAAAAATCGCTTGAGGTCTTCCTAAAAGCTGGAAGGCCGTCACATGGAAAAGAAAGAAGCGATGATGAAAATCTTTTATTCCCACTTTTAGCTTTTGTTTTGGCATCATTTTCTTTTCTTTCCTTACATATTTTTCATGGGAACACTTTTCTTTTCTATTCCTTTTTTTTTCTTCTTTCTTTTTCCCCTTTCCTTCCTTTCTTTCATGAAGAGAGTATTTGTACCCTTCTGGGTTGATGAAGAAGGAGATGAAGATTGGTAGCGAGTCTTATAGGTTGCGATTATCGCCAAGTTCGAATGCTAAAGAAATCTGGCAATGAATGAGAAGAAATCTGCGAGATAAATCGTTCTTGTACCATTGTGATTTCTGACGCGTTTTTGGGGGAGATAGATTGTGCGTAATATGCTGCGATTGAATTTATCATTTCTTATCATTCAGCCACGAATAGCGCCATATTGTTGTTTGTATGCCAGAATTGTTCGAGTTCTGTCTTGTTTAAAGATCGAACGATAAAAATACCACTTTATTTTCTTTCGGTTTTTACAGGGAGTTTTCCCCATAAATGATTTTCGTTATTTCTTTATTTATTTATATTTTTAATCTTAAAAAAGGAAAAAAAAAAAAAATAAACAAAAATGCATAGTCACTTTTGCTATACTGATTTTGCCAAAGATTAAAATTTTTACCCCCAAAACAGGTAATTAACTTATAAGATAATAAGCATCAAAATATTTATAAAAAATAAATTCAAATTTAAAATCAATTTATAATTAGTATAGAAGGAAGTTTTTAATGCTAAAATATTTATATGATTTCGCATATAATTATTTTTTTTTTTTTTCTAATGCAGCTGGCAAACACAGACAGTTTGGTCTGCATATAATTATATAAAGTTTCAAATGTTTTTGTTCTTAGTTCTTCATTAATATTTCTGATGTTTTATTTAGAGGAAGTTTTTTTTTTAATTTAGCATAAGATAATTTTAAAAATTCAAGTACTTTAATAGAAAGTTTATTTTAATTTACTTTTTTTATTATAAGTGGTAATAGAAGTATAGTTTTTAGTTTCTGATATAAAAAGAAAGACATGTAAATTGGTAGGTCTTATAGAACGCTACGACTAATGAGACATCAAACCAAATTTACATATAACGTATAAGATAATAGAGAGTTTTTGCATGACGTTTTTATCGTTAGATATTTTTCTCCCTAGCGTGCATGCTCATAGGAAACATTATTACAGATACGCATGCGCAATTTCCTATGAGCATGCGAGCTAGGTAGAAAAAATATCGGTGTGTATTATGTGATTTTTCATATAATTTCATAAATTTCAAATGTTTCTGCTGTTAGTTCCTTAATAATATTTCTGACGTTTTATTTACAGAAAGTTTTTTTTTATTAAAATACCGCAAGATAATTTTAAAGATCAAGTACTTTAATAAAAGGTTTAATTTAAAAAAATTTTCTTTTCTTACCATTTAAGTAGAGAATAGTTTTTCGTTTCTGTTATCATGAAAATTGATATATAAAGCTAAGACTAATGAGACAAGACCAAAAGCTAGAACCAATTTCAAATGCTGTTGATGTTGACATTATATTAACATTATAAACATTTTGACAATGATTGTTAAGTAATGTCAAAAGGTTTTTAATGGTATTGCTATAAATAACCATTTTAATTTCGTACCCGAAAAAAATCGTGGTGAATTTTCTTCATGCAAGTAATCAGAGAGCAGCATCTCTAAAATTCAAAGCAATAGAGCGTTTAAGTTGAAGTCAAATTTCAAAAATTGCGTAGAAATCAGTTAGGAAAATGGATTTCAAATAATTTGAAATGATATTCAGAAAAAGAATGTGTTCTTTAACATTTGGTAATTTTAGAAATTCAATTTTTATAATGGGTATCAATAATACAAACTCGAAACTGTGTAAAAATATTCCTTTCCTTTTATGCTTTACTTGTACATGATATGTAAAATATCACGCACTTATTATAATTTTTAATGTAAGTTTTTTTTGTGCAGAATAATCTGTAGTCAAATTTAAAGTATAATTTATAATAAGCACAAGAATAGAAAAAAGTATTTTATGCTGAAATATTTTTGCTCTTTGTAACTCATTCTATTTCTGACATTTTTAAAAACATTTATCAACAAACATTCCAAGTGTTTCTTGAGTATCTTCTCATAATCACGAATTCATTATTTTATATGTCTGCATCAATTTTAATCTCAAAAACTTGAAATGAGCCCTTTCTTTTAAATATTTTTAACAAAGATATTATTTCCAATAAAGTTGTTCTTATCTAAATTTATTAGTACTAAAAATATTTAAATTTAGTACCACTTTTTGGAGCAATTTTAAAAAGTAGATTTTTCCTTCATGTTAAAAACAGCAAATATTTTCACACCACCTGAACTTGTATGCAAAAATTTATTTTCGCTTTAAAAGACAATAAAATTCGAAATCAAAATAAAATGTACTTTTTTTTGTCAAATAAAGGATTTTGAAAAAAAAATAGATAAATCAATTTTATATTAAATTATCAATCCATTTCCATCTGAATCAAATATCTTTCACTCATCTTAATAAAAATAATCTGCCGAACCAGTGAAATAGATTAGATAGATAGATTAATAGATCTATCTATCTAATCTATTTCACTGGTCTTTCTATTCTTAGAATCTATTTTTACTAAGAATATTTCAATTTAGTACAACTTCTTTAGGAGAAATTTTAAAATTAGACTTTTCTTTCATATTAAAAACAACAAAAAATTTAAAACCTTATCTTGTATGCTGGAAAATCTTCAGAAATTCGTTTTAAAAGACAATAAAATTGAAAAGCAAAGCAAATTTTCTCTTTTTTTTTCTGTCAAGTAATTGATTTTCAATAAAATATATAATTCAATTTTATATTGAATTATCAATCCATTTCCATCTGAATCAAATGTCTTTCACTGGTCTTCTATTAATGCTTTATGAGCAATACAATAGCCATTGGATACCTTCTTTCACTATATTTGATTCATGCCATTGAAGTGAATGGAATATAGTCACATTTTTGCCGGTAAAAAGGATATTTTTCAGAGGGTTTGGCAAACACAGAATGCCATGCATCAAAAAGAAGGCACCCTTCCTACCTTGCTGGTTTTTTTTCAATTTAGTACCACTTTTTTTTTTTTGGAGCAATTTTAAAATTAGATTCTTCTTTCATATTGAAAACAACAAAAAATTTAAAACCTTATCTTGTATGCTAGAAAATATTCAGAAATTCTTTTCAAAAGACAATAAAATTCGAAAACAAAGCAAATGGTACTTTTTTTCTGTCAAATAATTAATTTTGTAATTGAATATAAATGTATCAAAACTGATTACCTATTTCAATATCTTCTGAACATTTCACTTGAAATCAATTTTCATTTTCCAGTACAACTTCAATATAAAATTGAATTATCAATCTATTTCCATCTGAATCAAATGTCTTTCACTGGTCTTCTATTAAAGCTTTATGAGCAATACAATAGCCACTGGATACCTTCTTTCACCATATTTGATCAATGCCATTGAAGTGAATGGAATCTAGTCGCATTTTTTTCCGGTAAAAAGGATATTTTTCAGAGGGTTTGGCAAACACACAGAATGCCATGCATCAAAAAAGAAGGCAGCCTTCCTACCTTGCTGGTTTACGCTGGTTATTTCTTGCCACTCAGGGACAGAAATAGAGTTTCGACGGTTTTTCAAAAGCATCCCACCCTTTTCTTCGAATGTTTTTCCACGGCAAATATCATTCTTTCAGTCGGAAACTTCGATCTCCAAGAATTTCTGAAGGTTCGATTTGGCGGTCTTGGTTTTTTCCGGTAGGACTGGGCGCTAAGTTTTCTTTCCTTTTCATCTCTCTCTCCACTCGATATAAACTAGAAATATATATATATATAGAAAAAAGTTTTACTTTGAATGCATTAAGCCTTCTTTTTTGGGAAATGAAACTCCAACGCTAGTTTTCTTGATTTCAGGTTTTTCTTTTTTCTCTCTCTTTTAGGTTTTGGTTTTTTTTTTCCACCTCAAACTTATAATCTTTCCAAACTCATCTCCATATTGTTACTGATATTTTCATATGTCAATCTTGAATATCAAATAGAAAGTTGGAATTGGAAAATGAAAAATTGATTTCGAGTGAAATGTTCAGAAGATATTGAAATAGTTAATGAGTTTTGTGATGCATTTATATATTCAATTACAAAATACATTCTTTAGGTAAACATTAAATATTATTTGATGAAAACTTGCCATTTTTTATTCATTCCGTTTCATTGTTGATGTTTAAAAATAATTATGACTTATAGGCATCTAAGGCTGTCGAGGATACATAAAGAACCTTCCTTTGAGACATTAAAAATGAAATTGAATCAAATAAATTGAAACAATAAACATCATATTTTCATAATAAAGATAGATTTTTTTAAATGTTTAAAGAAAAGTGTTTTATGCAAATACCCTAGCAATGCTACGTTTCTTGTGTATTATTTGCGTGAATGTAGTAGAAAAATCGCTACTTCTTGTAAGAGAAGTTGATTTTATTTTGGAACTCAAACTGCAACGCATCAATTAAGGGATAATTATAGCAAAGCCTCTTAGCTTTTTTGACATTGGTTGTGAAGCAATCATGGCACATATCAGTTTTAGCCATTTAAAATAGTATTTTGAAGTTTTTTATATTAACTCCTAAAAAAACTATGAATAAAAACGCCAGGCAGTACAACTTTTTTTTAGCAGTGGATTAAGAATCAATCCACTGCTTGCACAGAATGTGTATAGTGCAATGGATTCCTGCTCCTGTGAACTTGAAATCAATGAAATTGCAGATATCAAATACCAAAAAATGGGGCAGCTGCCCATATGTCGAGCTTAGCTCTCATCATGTATTTGATTGCTCAGCTAGTGCAGTAGTCAGACATTGTCTGGACCATCCCTAGGTAGAGTATTTATGGTCCGATTTGGCAATCCACATAGACAATATAATTAGGTCACTACAATATTTCATTTTCTTGTATTCTTCAGGAGAGAGGACAACAACAACAACAAATAATATAAGCTAAATATTCCTATATCCAGCTTACAAATTCTGTATATGTCTTTTGCAGTACATATTTTTGGGAAGATGCAGCATTCTTCGTGTGTTTTTAAATTTATTTTTACAAAGTTTTTTTTACCATAATTGCTCCATATCAAAATAAAATTGTACAATTATAGCAACTTTGGTAAATTACATAATTTATTGCAATAGCTCATTTTGAGGATTTTTTTGTAGTACAACGAAACACAGTAAACCTCTAACATTAATGAAACATTTTTAAATGCTACTGGGCTCAAAAGAACGTGAAAGTTTAAGATCTCCCTGGATAGCAAATGAAAGCATTTCTGCTGTTGTTTATAACAGCTACTAAATACAGATTTTTCTTAATAATTAAGCATACAGGTATTAAAGGGAAATAACACATACTACTGAATTGATCTGTAAAATTGAAAACTAAATCCTTGCAGATTTGTAGTATGCCCCTCTACTAGTAAATGTAGTCAATACTTTTCATGTTAAAAATTTTTAAATGCTTTTAACAATCAATTATTTAATACAAATGTTGCTTATTTAGCCTAATTGAAGAAATGTAAATAACAACTGATTTCCTGGTACTCTAAATACGAAAGTTGTAACTGTTTTAATGTGATTATAGTTATTAAAAAGTAAAGAATTTGTCGCCATAAACTTGAATACAGTATTATATGCATTAATTTCTACTATAAAATTTTATTTAACGCATTAATTTCTACTATAAAATTTTTATTTAACGCATTCGCAGTTAAAATAGTTGCTTTACAAATCAATGCATTAAATAGAAAAACGACAAACATAACTCTCTATTATTTAAGTTCACCTTGCAAAAATAAATAAGAAAAGTAAATAATAGTAGGTTAAGAAAGGGACTTGGATCACTTGGATCAATTTATCTGTTTCATTAGAAAATTCTATTCTACGAAATTCCAGGATTCGAAAACACAATCAACCCTTCCCCTTTCATCTATTCTCCGAACTTTTAAGAGCCCCAGAAAAAGTAATCGAAATCGTTTAATCTCCATTTTTGATTTCTTAGCCAGCCCCTCCCCTACTTCCCTTCGTTGTCTATTATCGTCTGCCGTTTCCGCTAAGAATGAGTTTTCCCGCCCTTGCTGACGATGTTCCTTCATTGTCGTCAGCAATGTCACTTCCACAGATCTCTGTCGTCGGCGTTCAGAAAAAGAACAAACCCCACTTTTTTTTTTTTTTGTTCCCTTTTTATTATTATCATTATTTCCTCTCGCTTTTAGCTCTTTTCGGGGTCTCTTCCCAGGAATCGCTGACTAAAGGATTTTCCACAGAGACATTAATGACGGCTGACTTTCTTTTAGCCTGGCGATGAAGGCAGTGAGATGATAGTCTGTGGAAAGATTCGTGGACTGGTGCTGTTCTAATGTTGTTCTTAAATAATGCTAATGTACGCACATTTCTGAATACCTTAATATAGAAGTAAGCTGTTTTAGAATACAATGTATTCAATTGAATTATTTAAGCGACCAAACGAAGTTGACTGGGGTGGATATTTTCGGAAAGGTTTAGATATTGATTCCTTATGTGGTTAATCAGGACTACTTTAAAAAGTAGATATAAATTACAAAGATATTGTGTAAGGCACAACGTGGGCTAATATTACTCAAAGATTTTCAGATATTAGTACTTCAGATGGATGCATACAGATGCATTTATTCTAATGTAGAGAGCTAAAATCTCCTCGAGGATTATGCGTTGTGGCACTCTGTACCACAGGTTTCGGGTTCGGAAGTGGTTCAATCATTTTTAAACTGTAGGTGCCGGTCTGTTTAGCCAAAAGTGTGCACAAGATGAACTTAGAGCGACAACCAAACCATTCTTTCACTTAGTTTTTTCAAATCTATCTCAATTTTGTATTGGCACATCGTAATTAGTGTTGCAGATTAGCGTCCGCTATGTTTGAGCGTGTTTTGTGTTTGGTAAATTTCATTTTAGAAAAAAAAGGGTCGCAGGTGTAAATTGAGCCAAAGGCAACTTCAACTAAGAGTCTAGTTTGCTCTGCTATCAACAATCAACTGTGCATATCTAGGGATGGTCACTGAAGTTACTTAAAGTGAAACGTAGAAACTGTTATATTAGATGTTCCAAGATGTGCGCACATCATGAGTTAGCAGAATAATTTAATTATTCTGTGAACTCATAACTGTAAACTCATAAATATAACAGACAATATATGTCATATATTTGCAAGAATATTATTTTAAAATCAAAGTCAATTTTTTCTAATAATTTCGGTAGTTAATTTTAAATATATGGATGCACTCATAATGTATTTTTTAACACATTGAATTTCACTACTTTGGCCATTATGAAATGCGTTTTGTAAAAGTGTGATATATCACACTGGCTAGAAAAAATATTTAAGGCACGCCGGGTTGGCCACCCTGGTTTAGATATTGAATCCCTTCGTGGTTTAATCAGGAATACTTTAAAAAGGTAGATATGAATTTAAAAGATATTATGTAAGGCACAACTTGGGCTAATATATATTACTCAAGACTTTCAGATATTAGAACTTCAATTGGATACATACAGATATTTTCCTTGCCCTGCTCTAATGTGATAATATCCATTAAACTGGAGTAATTTGCTTGATTACATTGATTTTCATGATATTTAAAACATTTGAAAGTCCGACGTTTATAAATTGAAAGTCTATATATTCTCAGAAATGTTCAGTAAGATTTGAGGCGCTCAATTTCAGTCGACAAATTTTAAGATTTTAGATATGAATTCCGATAATTAAGTTAGATTCTAAAGAAAAATTTTCAATAACCAATAAGCCTTTACGAAGTACCATAAAGGATACTTTCAACTTGTAATATCTTATAACTAATGCTTACTAAGCAATGATGGATCATTAATGAGATGTACATTTTAATGATAAATGAATAAAAATGTTGTTAACGATTGCTTAACTGACAAAGTTATATAAAATATTATAATTAATTTCAAAATGTACACTCACCCCTCTCCCCATATATCTCCCCATATATATATATATAGTCTTTCAAATATATGCCCAAACATTGAAAAAACGGTAGAACATATCAGACTTATGTTAAACATAAACACAAAAATGAACACACTTAAGATATGCTTCATTTTATTTTTCATCTCATTGTTCTTTTTGTGATATATAACTTAATTATTATAACATGTTTCCCAGAAATTTGCATATGTTGCGCCTACAATTGTTTTGCATGATATTAAATGAGTCCCGACTTCAAAAAATTGAGAAACATTGCATTAACCTTTATTTCGTGCTATTTTAAACCGTTATAGCTACGTTTTATTTAATTGAGTATATATTTTTAAGCAACAACATGCATTTTAATTTGCGCGTTGAATTCCGATCACGAATATGTTTTTGGTAAGAAAAACATCGTTTAAAATAGATAAATCGATGGGTGGGTTAAGATATAAAAAAAAAATTAAATACTCAAAAGTTCGATTTTAACCACTGAATAATTTTTACGATTATTTTAAGAAAGAAAAAGTCATGATTTAATTGCCATCAGATTTTCATGCCACCAGATGCCGCTAATTTTAAAACTGACTTGCCGAATAGTTAAGATATTGTAAAAAATAAAGTAGAAATTGGCTTTATTAATTTTCAATTTTTTTCCAAATTAATACTATTATATTCTTAAAACTAGCAGATAATAAAGATAAAGTAGATAATAAAAATATAGTAGACACTGATAATAAAAAGTGTAAAAAATAATAAAAATAATGTAGAAACTGGCTTCATTAGTTTTTTAATTTATTTTCCAAATTAGTACAATTATATTCTTAAAAGTAACATATTAAGGTAAAAAATAATATTTTGCTTAAGAATAATTATCTTATTTGGCCAGTTAATTAAAATTTGAAAACTCAATTTTAAATTCGCACTTTTTATAGGAAGCTTTTTACATAAGTATCTAAATTACAAATATATTGACCACCCTTCTTTTAAAATATTATAAAATAACTTTTGGCAAAAAAGTGATTTTTTACCATTAAAAAATAGGAGAAACATGTCATTTTTTACCACTTAAGACCACGTCAGTCCATAAGAAATGTTAACGGGCAACAAAATATTTTCTGATACATACAAATAATTTGATACAAAAAAAAAAAAAAGATTTCTTTTTAACCAATTAAAAAGGAGAAACGTGTCAGTCTAAAAGAAGTCTTAACGTGCAACGAAAAATGTCTGATACATACAAATACCCATCATTCCGTACACAACAACACCCAACAAAAACTTCTTCCAGATATTGACTCTTTGCAGTGTCCCATCCAAAAGAACTTCCTAGAGTTGCAATACAGACCACAAAAAAAAAGTTCACAGAGGAAAATTAAATTAAAATTTGTTAAAGTTAATTTGTAAGTTATATAATTAGTTAATAATTTAATTTGTAAGTTAAATTTTAATTAATTGTTAAGTTCAAATTTTAATTAACTTCTTAAATTTGAACTTTACATTTTTATAGATCGTTTTTATATAAATAACTAAATTACAAATAAACTGTCCACAAATTACTTTTTTTTTTTACCATTTAAAAAGAGAAACATATATCAGTCCATAAGAACCGAAGAAGTCTTAACGTGCAACAAAAAATTTCTGACACAGCCACAAATACCCATCATTCCGTCCACAACAACACCCAACAAAAACTTCTACCATTGATATCGACAATCAAAAATATTGATATCGACACACTGTAATGTTCCATCCAAATAACTTCCTAGAGTTGCAATACAGACCACAAAAAAAAAAAAAGTTCTAGAGGAAAATTAAATTAAAATTTGTTAAAGTTAATTTGTAAGTTATATAATTAATTAATTATTTAATTTGTAAGTTAAATTTAATTAATTGTTAAGTTCAAATTTTAATTAACTTAAATTTGAACTTTTATAGATAGTTTTGATATAAATAACTAAATTACAAATAAACTGTCCACAAATTACTTTTTTCTTTTACCATTTAAAAAAAAAACTTATATCAGTCCATAAGAATCGAAGAAGTCTTAACGTGCAACAAAACATTTCTGACACATACAAATACCCATCATTCCGTCCACAACAACACCCAACAAAAACTTCTTCCAACTATCGACACGTTGTAATGTCTCATCGAAAAGAACTCCCCAGTATTGCAATACAAACAAATATTTTATTTATCTAAAATACAAAATATAGTGACTGCACTTCTCTCTTAATGTATTATACAATAAATTTTGGCAAAAAAATAATTTTTTGACCATTTAAAAAAAGAGAAACATGTCAATGTTCTTACCATTTAAAAACAAGAAACATGTCAGTCTATAAAGTCTTAACGTGCAACAAAAAATTTCTGGTACATACAAATACCTATCATTTCAGCCACAACAACACCGAACAAAAACTTCTTCCAGAAATCAACTCGCTACAATGTCCCATGGAAGGAACTTCCTAGCGTTGCAATACAGATAACAA
This sequence comes from Caerostris extrusa, assembly GCA_021605095.1. Taxonomy (NCBI): domain Eukaryota; kingdom Metazoa; phylum Arthropoda; class Arachnida; order Araneae; family Araneidae; genus Caerostris; species Caerostris extrusa. Next base: position 33,457 of record BPLR01018890.1, read on the forward strand.
TTTTGTTTTCTTGCCATTTAAAAAGAGAAATCTCCAATCTTTTTACCATTTAAAAACAAGAAATATGTCAGTCCATAAGAAGTATTAACGTCTAACAAAAATAACTGTTACATACAAATACCCATCATTCCGTTCACAACAACAGCCAACAAAAACGTCTTCAAGATATGAACACAATGCTTAGTCAATTAATTAAAATTTAACTTAATTAAAATTGAAAGGTGCAATTTTTATTGATAGCTTTTTACATATATATCTAAAATACAAATATATTGACCACACTTCTTTTAGAACATTACAAAATAACTTTTGGAAAAAACAAAAAGAATTTTTTTTTACCATTTAAAAAAGAGAAACATGTCAGTCCATAAGAAGCAACAAAAGATTTCTGACACATACAACTTTTATTGATAGCTTTTACATATATTTCTAAAATACAAATATATTGGCCACACTTCTTTTAAAACATTATAAAAATAACTTCTGGGAGAAAAAAAAAAAGAATTATTTTTTTACCATTAGAAAAAAAAACATGTCAGTCGTTTTACCATTTAAAAAAGAAAAACATGTCAGTCGTTTTACCACTTAAAAACAAGAGACATATCAATCCATAAGATCCGAAGTTGACTTAACATGCAACAAAAAATTTGTGATTTATACAAATACCCATCATTCCGTCCACAACAACACCCAACAAAAACTTCTTCCAGATATCGACACGCTGCAATGTCCCATCGAAAGAACTTCACAGCGTTGCAATACAGACAACAATAACAACAAAAAAGTTCACAGTGGGAAAAAGTGTGCAATCTCGTGTCCCAAGAAGGATTTGGGAAGACTTGAGGACTCACTACCAAACGGCATTGCCCTCCCTTCGATGGCAAATAGTTAGGGACTTAATTGGATGAAGTGGATGGAAACACTACTTAAGGGCTTAGAGATTCGGCTCTGTAATGAACTGTGAGACCTATAAAAGGGTTAGGGTCCCAGCGTTGATTGCCCCTTCAACGGAGGAGTCAGAAAAATTTCAACCCAACCGTGCAAGAAGAGGCTGAAAACTTGAACTTCGTTGATGTTGATGTAATTATTTATCGACCCTGGAGGCTACAGCAGACAAAAGGGACTCCTCCCTTGATTTTGATTGCAGAAAAGAATGGATGGTAGCAGGGATATCCAAACACGTGTTTCATAAAGTAGCTTAAAATAGATAATCATAAATTTGATAATGCTAAAAGCATTAATGTTCTTAAGCCTTATTTTTGAATTTCTATTGTATTGTAAAAAAAGGAAAATTCTCTATAACAAAAGTAGATTCTGATCCATGGTTGAAATCAATGAAATTTTTTCCTTTATAAATGTTTTAGACATCAAAAAGTATAAAATGCAGTTTTATTTTTCAGTAACGGACAGAATATGGTTTCTAATAAATTAAACTATAGGTTTGACTTTTTTTTGGTATATTACTGAAGAAATATAATTTGTTTTGGTTTATAACTAGATTGATTAACTAGATTTATTTTATTCTGAAAATGAAGGCAATATTTAAAAAATTTGATTATGTATTTTAACAATAAGCTGAATATGAAATTTAATTTGAAATCAAAGTTATTTTTCGTTTATACATGCTTTAAGCATTAAAAAGTATAAAATGCAGTTTTATTTTCCAATAACGGAGAGAAGGAGATTGTTTATTTTTATTAGAAATAATGTGTAGGTTTAACTATAATACCTCTTTTGGTACATACCTTAAATAATATAATTTTTTTTGGTTTATAACTAGATTTATTTTTCAAATCTTCTGAAAATGAAGGCAAATATGATCAACTATAAATATCTTTTTATATTAAACTACATAATCGAACTACTACATTCGATTATATAGTTTAAAAATAAGCTGAATATGAAATTTAATTTGAAATCAAAGTTATTTTTCATTTATAAATGTTTTACGCATCAAAAAGATAAATTGCAGTTTTATTTTGCAGTTACAGAGATGAGATTATTTCTAATAAAAATAATGTATAGGATTAACTATAATAACTTTTTCGGAACACTCCTGAAGTAATATAATTTGTTTTGGTTTATAACTAGATTTATTTCTTTAAATCTTCTGAAAATGGAGGCAATATTTAAAAAAATTCGATTATGCATATTTTAACAATAAGCTGAATATGAAATGCCAACAATTTTGAAATAATTGATTAAATTAGTTTTTAATAATTGCGTCTTTCAAATGGTTGTCTATAAATATCTGTGGAAGTAATGTTATTGATTTCATAACTGGGAATATTTAAATCATTTATCTGGAACTGTTAAATTATTAAAACAACAAGATGAATATCGATAAAATATACTAGTACTATATTAGTCACATAACTGAATCAAAAAATTTACATAAAATGAATTCTTTATTCACTCTATAAATTGAAATTTTAAATTCAGTTTTAATTTATGCAACAATAATAATGATTATTTCAAATATTTGCCCTAATAATTAAAAAGTAAGCGTGTTCCTATAGTCACGAATTTTAAACAAATTATTTAAGTACGTAAACCAACAAATAAAAAACAGATTTTACAGAGAAATACATGTTTAATGATTTGTGGAGATTATTTTTTAAAAACATTTCTATCATGTCCAATATAATTAACAACTGGTGTAATGCATGTATTATTAGTATATGTTTACAAAAATAATTTATTTTATATGAAAGCAAAATAAATATAAGGTTTATGCTTTTTTTAAGATTTTTATCAGTTTACATTTGTACCAACTCTCAAGAAGTTTATAAAAATGTTTTTTTCTATTTTTACGTAGCATGCTGCATAAAAGCTAGAAATTATGGTGGAAAAAACCCCACTTATTTAGTAGTTATGTATTCTACATTGAAGTACATTGAAATTGTCTTTCCTGATCAATGTATATATAATTATAATGAGTATAAATGTGTAAGAAAAATAGCAACGAAAGTATACAATAATATTGATATTTCACATTTTTCCCCACTAATAGCAATTTTAAATAAAAAAAAAAAGCTTCTTCAATATTAAAACTTCAAAACGTACCATAATTTCAATATCAAAGATGATTTATAAATTAATAATTACCTTTTGTCCATAAGCCCATTATGTAAAAAAACAAATAAACGACCGATTATTTAATATAATAAATGAATTTTATTATGAAAAATGAATAAATAGGTTTTATTATGAAAAATATGTTAGCCCTTTTTAAAGCATCATCCTGTATGTCTAAAAGTCCAAAAGAAGTTCTAGGGAATTTAACGTTCAAAGATCGAGCTAATCATTCTATTCACTTTAAACCTTGATCAACAATACATTTATCAACAATTCTATCTCGGCGAGACCTAGAATTTCCATCCATTAGGATGAATTTCTTACAAACAGTATGATAATATTATCTTAAATAGGTATAACCAGGATCTTGTCTTTCCAGGATATTTTTCAGCAGCCACAGTTTTTCATGAAGTACATACGAGTCACGATGACCACTCAGGACATATACATCTTCTATAAATGTGTCTTTCAACAACAGTATATTTGTAGTATATGCTGTCTTGTTGTATCAAATCAGAACACATCCAGAAACTCTTTCTCTGGAATAAATCTGGATTCGTCTGTGAAGAATACTGAAGCCCATTGTTATTTTGTGCAAGCTGCCATTCACAATGTAATGGACATTGTGCTGCCTTCGATTAAGAGGGATACACAAAATCGGTGATCTTGCATAGAATCACTGATCTGTAAAGTCATCTGCGTACCGTAATAGCATGTATAATCGTTTTTTCTTAGATATAATGATCTGAAATGAACTGAAATATAACTGTGCTCGTCCTCCTCCGGATCAAAAAGCTAGAAAACGATTACCGGAAAGAGTTGTAATGCCTGGAAAACCTATAAAAAGTATCCTTTTATGCTGAATTTTCAAAGTCTTCGGACCACACTGCGATACTGTGGCTGATCCTACTGCTTATTTGGACGTCACAGGGGTACCATTGACTTGCAGAATCGAATCAGAATTTAACGTGGTGCAGTCTTACGGAAAATGAATCGAACAACTCATCCTGGGCCTGAGCACAAGTTAATCTGAGATAATTGCTCATGTAATCCATATTAATGACTATTCCATAAAAATGCATAAGATAGTCATTGATATGGATTACGGCATGATAAGTATGTAATATCACCACATGCATGCATCCAATCAGATTGCCAATAATTTCTTTGTATCAACAATTGGAGATCAACTATCACAAATAAAAAAAAATACATAACTTTTTTCTTTTAAAAATGGGACATTCGCAATTTTATCCAACTCCTATTTTAGCGTCCAATTCATTTAAACAATATTTATGTGTATAATTATTTCATAAGATTTTATTAAAGTTACTAATTATCATTCAAATAAATCATACTTGTTTATCTTTTTTTTTTTAATCTTTTAATGACGAGCGTCTAAATACAGGTTACAGAAGTTAAGATACTTTTGGAGACCAGTGTACGCCTTTGTGCACGAACACTAGAACAAATGTTTCTGCAGAACAATGAGTCTTTTCACAAGTATGCACTCAGAGATCATCTTCCTCCCTTTTTCTTTATTCACAGGGTTCAGATCGTTTTCATAAATGCATTACAACATACATCATATCCCTCAAAAGCACTTTCATGACTGGAATTCTAACAACAAGATGCAACATTACCTTCCATCCCTGGACACCCACGGATAATTTCTAATCCTTTGTTAGAGAGACAGGTCATTCCGAAAGACGAGAAGCCGACGTAATAAAGCCATAAAAAAGGTTTGCCAGGGCTATAAACCACGCTCATTGTTACACAGCAAAAGAAAGCTCACAGCAAATACAATTATCTGGCTGGTGAGGAGGATGGTAGGAAAGCGCGCACACAAAAAAATATTTAATATGACAGGTCTCAATTACCGGTTACTGCTGAGTTTTTTTTTTTATTATTCTTCTTTTTACCTCTTTCCATCAGTCACAGGAAATGAAACACTAACTGGGTGATATAGCCTGGACTTACTACATGGAGAATGGTAAGGTTCTTTTTTTACCAACGTTGGTATATAACGTTTTCATTTCATTGTCTCGTTTGTATTGTTTTTATTCATCAGGAAATAAAAAAAATATATTTTTTTTTCCTGCAGGAAATCAGTGAAGTGCATTTTTGTTTCGAATTATTAGTGTTTTTCCGGTGGAAATCGGTTTGGATGATTAATTACTGTCTGAACGAGTGGCAATGGAAAAGTAATTTTCCCACAATGCAATTTGTGCCGTCATTTGCTTTTTATTAGTGGCTTGTAATTCCTTTTCTGTGTTTCTACAAATGGGTTTTTTTCAATTTTTACATTTATATTATAGTAATGTTGTGAAAGCCAGGATAAATTTTTAATAAAGTTTGGTAATCAAAGTTAATAACCTATTTGATATTTGTTCAAATTACGAAAAATATAATTAAAAATATAAACAATAATGATTATTGGCATTATTTTTTTGCAATCAGTACCAATGAATTTAATTTAATTTTGATAATACTTTTTTTCTTAAATTAGGAAATTAAATTTTGTTGATTAAAAAATAGGCTTCTATTACTTTTTAAAATACTAATCAATAAAAATCCTTATATAGTTAATTAAACAATGCATCGTAACAGTTCGTACGTTGTTGTGCTAAATTAAAAGCACGAAGAAAAATTCAAAAATTGTTCCTTTTATACTTCTAGTTTAAAATAAATAATTTTTACTCTAAAAAAACACATTTCATTTGTCAAATTTGGCAAAAATTTATAATTATTTTAAAGGAATTTTATTGTTATTAAATCGTATTGAAATTTATATTTTCGATAAAATTGAAAAAATTATACAAATAAGCATTATATATAAATGTCATTTATATCTGAACACAGAATTTCAAATTTCACCTATATTAAGGAATTTTGATTTTTAATAAACGAAATTTTAGAGATATGCAATAATAAATTTTGTAGACCATAAACTAGATTTGGAAATAGATGTATTTAGAAAAATAGCAAGTGAAAAGAATTTTTAATATGAAATATATACATATAATGCTCCTGACTATGCAAATAATAAGGCACTAAAAAGTAATTGTTGCATATAATATTACGAAATTATGTTTTACTATTTTTACTATAAAGAATTAATATAATATTTATCATAAAAATAGAAGTATGAGAATATTAGTACTTCCATATTTTAAATAAAAAAACTTCGAATTCCAATCTTTTTTCAAAAGTTTAAAAAAATAATTTTAATATAGTTTACATAATAATTTATCCTTATCATGAAAAAAAAAAAAGCAGTTTGAACTATTTTCATAACTATTACTTGACAAAAATGAATGTAAATGTATTATATTAAAGTTTTGAAGCAGAATAAATAAAACTTTTGAACAATTTATTCTTATTGAAATGATATTTAAAAAAAAAACATGTTTTATTATATTTATTAGTTTAAATTCCAATCAGACAACTTTATTGACATAAAAACGGTTTTCTTTTATTTCTAATACAATTTTAATTGAATACACTTTGCTTGCATAAAGCTTATAAAATAGTACTTTTAAAGCTTTTTATTTATAGTTTCAGCTTTTATTCTTTCAAATATTCTGCTGTTAATTCACCTGTATATTTTTTTTATTATTTGATGTATTTATTTTTTAATAGAAAAGAACTGAATAATTGCACTGTCAGTTGCATCATCGTTTATGAATCTGGCATTGTATGAAAGATTACGGTTCAACGCTCATTTAACGTTTAGTTAACTGCGATGCCTTAAAATGTGTTTTTTTATTTTATTTTATTTCATTTCATTTTTTTTTTTGTTTTTATTTATATGTATATTTTTATTTGCCTCGTTTTCTTCATTGGCTCAACAGCCCCATGGTGGGCCAAGGTCGTCTGCCTACTGGTAGATTTCGAGAGAGGAGATGTTTTCTTTTTACGAGGTAGAGTTGTAGATCCTACGGCCATCAGTCCTATTAGATCTGCGGAAACGGTTTAAAGTGGATTCGAACCACTATAAACATCCATGGCACCAATGGTTCGAAAATGGAACCTGTAGCACCGAGTGCCAGACTCGGCCATCAAACCCCCTGTTTATCTCATATGTAGCACAAATGCAATCCAGCTGCATTTAAATCTTTAAAAAAGTATTCATTATGGCAAATCCTGGGAAATACAAAATTATCAGAAAAATTCGCCATAAAGTATTTAACACTTACAAAATAAAAGTCTATACAGTATTCAAGCAATTACAATGACAACAAAATTAATCTAACAAATTAATTCGAAAAAAAAAATGATTTTGTATTTCCTGAAAATTTAAATAGTTTCTTCTTCATTGGCGCAGCAGCTCCATGGTGGGTCAAAGCCGTCTGACTACTGGCAAATTTCGAGAAAGGAGATACTTTCTTTTACTGGGTAAAATTGTCAGCCCTATACCCAAAAGCTCTACAGCCGGGACTCTAACTCGAAACCTGCGGCCCCGAGCGTTAGTCACTCGGCCATCAAACCTCTTTAAAATTGTTTATTAAGGCATAAAAAGTAACTAAAGAGAAAAACTTTGTACCTTTCGCAAATGAAACATGGTTCCTTTCTTGAAAAAAACTTTAATAGATTGATGATTAGACAATTTTAAAGTATATAATATTCTGCTTAATGCATTGATTAAAATTATTTTTTATTATTTTAAAACAAATTAAATATAATTAATCTTCATCGATATTTTTCTTCAACAATGGATCAATCCTTTTTCTTTATATTATTAAATTTGCTTGCCATTTAATGTAATAATGTACCATCTACTTAAACCACAAGACTTAGCACAACGCTTCTTCCAAAGGAAATGTATTAAGCGTATAAAAACAATGCAATTTTTATTATCCGTTTGTATCCTTTTATTTTACGTTAGTGTAAATCTTAACATTAGAATACATTTTGCAATCAAGTAACTGTTTTATTTAAATTTTATCTACCTATATTATGGCCCTAAGCAAAACTGTATGCATTGATTTAATCGGGAAGCTTTAGTTACAGACATTAAATTGAAAAATTAGTAGTTTCAGTATAGATTGTGTCCGAGTTTCTACGTATCAATGGTCGTCATTTTGAATGTCCCAAAATATAAAACACGATTTCAAAAAAGACGGAAGGGAGGATAGGAAAAAGTACTTTTTGTTTAAAATGAGATGGATAATAAAAGATATTTGAAAAAATCAAACAAAAAATTCACTTGGAATAAATATAAAGCAATTTAAAAATCTTTAATAGTCCCTTATAGAGAAAAAAAAAAATTCATTTTTCTCTAATTATAAAATTATAATATTTGTGAGGAATTAAAAGAAATTTTTAAAAATATATTAAAATGTAAATTTCAAAAATATTTTCTCAAATAATTCTTAGTTACAATGTTAGAACATATTACGTTATATATATATATATATATATATATAAATATGACAACTTATTTGTCATATTTTTTGTACAAAAACGGAGTAATATTACAATATTATTCTGTTATTAATTCTTATCTATCAATCTTTAAATTTAAAAATATTTTGCTGTGGATAATTATTGGTTCGCATCAGTAATTATAATAAGATCAAAGTTTCTTAAAACTTTGTTAAGGTCAAATATTTCAAATGTTATTTTTTTAAAATAAAAACTACTTATATATGTATATTCTAAATTCAAAACAAAAACTTGCTAAAAAGCCAAAAAATACGAATAGTTTAGAGACAAAAACGGATTAAACAAGAAGGTTTAAGTCTTAATTTAGGTTACTTCTTGGCGACGTACTAAAAAATGGATTTAGAAATGGCAGAACCACGCCAAATAAGCGAATTAATAGCCACATAATAACAAGCGATATTGCTACATTTACTGAAATTCTTGCAAATATTGTAACACGTTTTATAAATCAATTTCTGATTTGGCAACTTGACAAAAAAATGGCAATTTAAAATGGATCTAAAATGAAAGACTTTATAGTAACTTGATTTTACTAAAACGGATTCAGGTTAAAATTAAAAACCACTATCTTATGGGAAACTAGTGATGACTGACAGCTGGTATATCTAAAGTGGAATCTACTTGTAAAATACTGATATCCTTAATTCTAGTTATCGTAAGTATTCTTCATTATTTTTTATCAAATTAAAGTTGCAAATTTCTTTTCCTTCGTCAAGATCTCATATAAAAGCCAACATAGTTATTTCTTGTATCATATAGAGTCCAGCATATTTACTTTTTTATTGACTATTTTTCCGTATATTCCATGGCATATTTGCCATTTTTGGCAGAATAAGCCCCTAATCTAAAATAATCAAAAATCGTTTTCATTTCAATACCACCACCGAAATGTATCCCTTTAAACAAATTTTGAAAATTTTTTTCTTGATTAGTGCATTTTTAAACAAACCGTTTTGCCTGGTAAATATTGACCGCAAATAACATTTATTCCAACTTTCTTTATCAGTTAATTACAAATTATCTCAGAAGTATTGGCTAAAACTAACCGAATCCGCATCCATCATTTAAAACTACCAAGAAATAATCCATGAATATTCGCCAAGCTAACACAACTCGAAAAGTTTTCAACAAAAATATTCACTGCAATACTTAATCATTAAACACAGAGAATCTAAATCAAGCATTTAATTCACTCCAACAAATGGAAATTTATCTTACAATAAAATAACTTTTTAACGTGAACCATAATCCATAACACGAATTATTAAATAAAAAATTATATTCATTGCATAATTTTCTGTTGGAAGAAGTACTTGCTGTAAATGACATCTTCTTGATGGATGTTATTACTATCAAAAGTTGTAGCACCAGTGTGAGAAAGACCACAGGTGCTGGCCTGGTATATCACATCAATCTTTCAGGCCTAAGAATTCGTGATATGACGAGGGAAAATCTCGACAACATAGCCAGTAAAAAGAATGATTGAATTCGGCCAATCATTAGTTTGGGGATAAGAGAAGGAAGGGTTCATGCCCAGCATGCTAACAATTCCCCATCGTGCATGAATGTTGCATTCTGTTTGGGGGAAAAAGCAGAAGAAATAATAATAATAAAAAAATAGGAAAAAGGAATCTAGGGAAATCGAAATTTGGAAAGATAAATTGTTTGGAAAAAATGAGAGGAAATTGAAAAAATGAGGGAGGCTTCTTTCGGAGTCATTATATAAAAGTTGGCATTAAATATTATTTTTTACTAAAATTTAAGCGGTTTTTAAAGCATTTAGTGGGCAAAGTGAAGTTTAATTTTTTTCCAATGCCAAGAGGCCAATCTAATTTTTGTATTATTTTTTAAGCCTATCTTCAAAAGTGAAACTATTTATTTCTTAAAGATTATCTTTTATATAAAAGTAATGCCAGGTTAACGGACTAAAAGAAAATACAGTGTTTAGAACAGTATAAAGAAAGTATCATTATTGAAGTACAAAGAAAGTATTATAGTTAAAAGTATTAAGTATTGCAATATTTTACAATACCAGTTTTGATATAAGTCATGCCAAAAGAAAGTTTTAGTTATATCAAACTAATATTGTCAGAAAAAAGAAGAATTTTTAAATTATATTTAGTAATAAAAGTAAAATGAAAGTTATTGTTAGTTAGTTAGTAAAAATAGAATCTAGCAAATTATAAATAAAATTGATAAAAATAAAATAGCTCTCATTTGAATAAAATTTGCATTTCAAAAATAATATTGTACTTCCATAATGCTATTAGCAATATAAATAATAATAATACACCATTTATTATTTTATTACACCATATATATATATATTTCAGCATTTTTTATTTAAGGAACTGTTAATATAGTGACTTAGTTAAATTTTTTTAATTCTGTATTTTTAATACTCTGTTTATGTGTTGCTCTGAAGTTACAAATAATATTCTAAACAATCAAGTTTGAATACTTGAGATAGATTTAAATAATTTCACCTCTAATTGGTCATAAATCGGAAATTGATAATGCGATTAAAATATTTATCACGTTTTACTGAAATATTTTCTATAGAAAGGCAATAACGGCATCATCATCATCATCAGTGGCACAAAGCCCCACGTTGGGGGGCTGTGCCAGATTTCGAGAAAGATTGAATACATCCAAAAGCCATATCAGGCCGGGACCTACGGTTTAAAGTGGATCAGCATTTTTTATTTAAGGAACTGTTAATATAGTGGCTTAGTTAAATTTTTTAATTCTGTATTTTTAATACTCTGTTTATGTGTTGCTCTGAAGTTACAAATAATTTCTAAACAATCAAGTTTGAATACTTGAGATAGATTTAAATAATTTCACCCTCTAATTGGTCATAAATCGAAATTGATAATGCGATTAAAAAATATTTATCACGTTTTACTGAAATATTTTCTATAGAAAGGCAATAACGGCATCATCATCATCATCAACAACAGCCCCATGGGGGCTGTCTTCTTTGCCAGATTTCGAGACGAGAGATGTTTTCTTTTACGGAGTAGGGTTTTGAATCCTACATCCAACGCTCTACAACCATATAGGCCGGGACCTACGGTTTAAATTGGATCAGCATTTTTATTTAAGGAACTGTTAATATAGTGGCTGAGTTAAATTTTTTTAATTCTGTATTTTTAATACTCTGTTTATGTGTTGCTCTAAAGTTACAAATAATATTCTAAACAATCAAGTTTGAATACTTGAGATAGATTTAAATAATTTCACCTCTAATTGGTCATAAATCATGCGATTAAAATATTTATCACGTTTTACTGAAATATTTTCTATAGAAAGGCAATAACGGCATCATCATCATCAGTGGCACAACAACACCATGCTGGGGGCTGTCTTCTTACTGCCAGATTTCGAGACGAGAGATGTTTTCTTTTTTACGGGTAGGGTTTTGAATACTACATCCAACGCTCTACAGCCATATCAGGCCGGGACGGTTTAAAGTGGATCAGCATTTTTTATTTAAGGAACTGTTAATATAGTGGCTTAGTTAAATTTTTTTAATTCTGTATTTTTAATACTCTGTTTATGTTCTTTGCTCTGAAATTACAAATAATATTCTGAACAATCAAGTTTGAATACTTGAGATAGATTTAAATAATTTCACTCTAATTGGTCATAAATCGGAAATTGATAATGCGATTAAAATATTTATCAGGTTTTACTGAAATATTTTCTATAGAAAGGCAATAACGGCATCATCATCATCAGTGGCACAACAACACCATGCTGGGGGCTGTCTTCTTACTGCCAGTACCGGAGTAGGGTTTTGAATACTACGCCACATCGGGACCTACGGTTTAAAGTGGAGTGAACCACTCACAAACGGCCACCGGCTGCACCAGGCACCTAATGTCAGAACACCAGTCACACGGCCATCAGGCCCCCGTAATAATCTCATACAGCGTAAAAATAATGGAATAGATTAAATTAAAAAAATTTCAAATTTATTATTCAGTAATGCGAATAAGAATACTTTATAATGTAATAAGCTTTCTTTATGAGATACAACTAACTTTGTTTTGCATTATATTGAAAATAAATTATTAAAATATTTTGTTGCTCCGATTTTAGAAAAAGGTTGCATTCTAGTACGATATCCAAAATTGTTTTTAAGAAACTCTAATTTCCCTGGTTAACGTCTGGTTAGTTACAAAGGATGTTAAATACGTTATCCTGGCAATCCAATAGTATCTGGTTTCCTTCCAAAAGCAGGGAATCCGGCAATTATCAGTCACTTTTCTGACAAATTAAAGTGGTGTTCCGATGAGGCATGGATGATTTATTAGCATATCCGGCCTGGTCAAGAAAACGGATTGCGCTCTTCAAAAAATGATCAAGTACAGGATAAACTCTTCTGGCTGCACAAATCGGTTCCCCTAATAATTAATCGGAAACGATAATGATAATTAATCATCAAAGATAGCAAAGCCTTTAACTACCGTCAAAGCACGACGTGGCAGTGGCTGGTCCTGCTTAATGGCTTTTGCGGTTGTTATATCTTCAATTAAAAGGTCCGCCTGTGCCCGGAATGATGGTCCGGCCATGATGACGTCTGCAGCACTTTGAAGGGAGTCGGTGGTTAGTTCTCCGAAATTGCCGGAGGGATGGTGGTGGATAGAGCATTAATAATGACCGGCCGGATAATGAACTTTGCCAGTGGTTGGCACTTGGGTCGCGGTTCAGTGCAGTCGGTCCGGGAAACAGGGCTTTTCGAAATAGCGGTATATCAAACTTTGGTCCGGCCGTTTTCTTAAATCCCGTCATAAATCCGGGACTGATCTCTCAGAAGTGACCCGATTTTCAAAATTGATTGCTTCCCTATTTGTGATTATGGAGATTCATAAACTATATTTATTGAACATGCTTTGTTGTATCTTGTGTGTTTAAGTTGTCATTTTCGATGATTTATTTGTTCATGATTGAAGCAGTAAGGATGGTTTAATTGATATTTTATAAGATATTAAGTAGTTATTCTTTAAGAAACACAGTAAAAAGGAGACTAAATATAAAGCTTTTTAACGGTTTCTTACGCTTAAACGAAATAAATTATTACAGTATCTCTTCTCATATTGATCATAAAAATATTGAATAATTTAAATTTTTTTCTATTTAATTAAATATATTTTCAGGCTTGATGTATTCAATTTTCACATTTACATCTCCTGCATTTAAAAATTTTTATCACTAATAGCATAATACACACTTGATAACACACGAATACACGCAACAACCAGAACACAAATGTGTTGTAAAGCAACGGCTTTAAAAAAAAAAAAAAATTTTGTGATATATTATCTAAGTTTGGTTTGTCGCTCTAAGGTCATTTTGTGCACACTTTAGGCTATTTAGAACGGGACCTACAACCTAAAATGGATTCCGAACCACTGCAAATGCCCATGGTACTGCCGGGACTCGAACACGAAATCTTCGGTAGCGAGAGCCACAGTGATAGTTACTATGCCATTAAGTCTCCGTAATAATCTCATACCGCATAAAAATAATGAAATAGATTAAATTAAAGATTAACAGGTTTATTTTTAATACGAATTAGAAAACTTAAAAATCTAATAAGCTTTTTTATGAGATGCAGGCAACTTTCTTTTTCATTATATTGAAAATAAGTTTTATGCAATGAATCAAATTATTTTGTTGCTGCTATTTTAGAAAAAGGTTGCATTCTGTCACGCCATCCAAACTTGTTTTTAATAATCTCTAATTTCCCAGCATCTGGTTAGTTACAAAGGATGTTAAATAGTTATCCTGGCAATCCAATAGTATCTGGTTTCCTTCCAATACGGCAATTATCAGTCACTTTTCTGACAAATTAAAGTGGTGTTCCGATGAAGCCCGGTGATTTATTAGCATATCCGGCCGACTGCAAGCCGTCCAAGAAAACGGATTGCGCTCTTCAAAAAAATGATCGAGCACAGGATAAACTCTTCTGGCTGCACAAATCGGTTCCCCTAATAATTAATCGGAAACGATCATGATAATTAATCATCAAACATAGCAAAGCCTTTAACTACCGCTTACACGGCGTGGCAGTGGCTGGTCCTGCTTAATGGCTTTTGCGGTTGTTATATCTTCAATTAAAAGTTCCGCCTGTGCCCGGATTGATGGTCCGGCCATGATGACGGCTGCAGCAGTTTGAAGGGAGTCGGTGGTTAGTTCTTCGGGATTGCCGGATGGATGGTGGTGGGTAGGGCATTAATAATGACCGGTCGGATGAGGAATTTTCCCAGTGGTTGGCACTCTGGTCGCGGTTCAGTGGAGTCGGTCCGGGAAACAGGGCTTTTCGAAATAGCGGTGCTTCAACCTTTGGCCCGGCCGTTTTCTTAAATTCCCTCTAAATTCGGGACTGATCTCTTACAGAAGTGACCTGATTTTCAAAGTTGATTGTTTCCCCCGATTTGTGATTATGGGGATTCATGGGTCTCATTTATTGAATATACTTTGTTGTATATCTTATGTTTAAGTTGTCCTTTGGATGATTTATTTGTGCATGATTGAAGCAGTTAAGATTGTTTTGTTGATGTTTTATATGAGATTAAGGGGTTATTCTTTACGAAACACTGTAAAAAAGTAGACAATACCTGTTTTACCTGTTTTCTAGGCTTAAACGAAATAATTTGTTACTGAATCTATTTTCATATTGAGTATAATAGTCATTGAATAATTAAATTTTTTTCTATTTCATTAGATATATATTTTTAAGTTTGTGCCCTGAAGGCCGAATGGCTGGCACTCTGGCGCTTTTTACCACAGGTTTCGGATTTGAGTCCCGGTGATTGCCATGGATGCTTGTAGTGGTTCGGAATCAACATTAAATCATAGATCCTGGTCTAACATGATCGTAGAGCATTTCGGTGGTAGTGTTACCCTCGTCCGTAGCATATCTGAATGAGAAACGTCGTTAAATGAAAAACATCGGTGCATCCCTTGCTTACGGCATAAAGATAACCGTCTAAGTATTTGAAAGCTGCATTATAAAAAAAAAGAGCAATCAACATTGAATACTTGAGATGGATTTAAATTATTGCACTTATAATTGGTCGTAAAACGGCAATTTATAATGTGAATAAAAGGTCTATTATATTTACTGAAGTACAATATTTTCTAAAGACAATGCTGTAACAATCTCATATGGCATAAAATAATGAAATAGATTAAATTAAGGAATTTCAGGTTTATTATTATTGCAAATTCGAATATTTTAAAATCTAATACGCTTTTTTTTTATGATATGCAGATAACTTTTTTCATTATATTGAAAATAAATTTTATGTAATGATTCAAACAACTTTGTTGCTGCGATTTTAAGAAAAGTATCCTGGCACGCTATCCAAACTTGTTTTTAAGAAACTCTAATTTCCCAGCATCTGGTTAGTTACAAAGTAGGTTAAACAGATATCCTGGCAATCCAATAGTATATATCGTCTAAAACCAGGGAATCCGGCAATTATTCGTCACTTTTCTGACAAATTAAAGTGGTGTTCCGATGAGGCCCGGGTGATTTATTAGCATATCCGGCCGACTGCAAGACCGTCCAAGAAAACGGATTGCGCTCTTCAAAAAATGATCGAGCACAGGATAAACTCTTCTGGCTGCACAAATCGGTTTCCCTAATAATTAATCGGAAACGATAATGATAATTAATCATCAAAGATAGCAAAGCCTTTAACTACCGCCTGCATGGCGTGGCAGTGGCTGGTCCTGCTTAATGGCTTTTGCGGTTGTTAGATCTTCAAATTAAAAGTTCCGCCTGTGCCCGGATTGATGGTCCGGCCATGATGACGGCTGCAGCAGTTTGAAGGGAGTCCGTGGTTAGTTCTCCGTAATCGCTGGAGGGATGGTGTGGTCGGTAGGGGTAGGTAGTGCATTAATAATGACCTACCGGATAATGAACTTTGCCAGTGGTTAGCACTCTGGTCGTGGTTCTGTGGAGTTTGTCCGGGAAACAGGGCTTTTCGAAATAGCGGTATTTCAAACTTGGGTCCGGCCGTTTTCTTAAATCCCGTCATAAATTCGGGACTGATGTCTCTGAAGTTACCCGATTTTCAAAGTTGATCGCCTCCCCTATTTGTGATTATGGGGATTCATGGATCTTCATTTATTGAATATACTTTGTTGTATCTTGCGTGTTTAAATTGTAATTTTTGGATGATTTATTGATGCATGATTGAAGCAATTAAGATTGTTTTATTGATATTTTATACGAGTATAAATGGTTACGCTTTAGAAAACGCAGTGAAAATGTGATAAAATAAAAGCGTTTTACCTGTTTTCTAGGGTTAAATGTAATAATTTATTTCTGTATCGCTTTTCATATTGAGCATATAAATATTGAACGATTTAAATTTTTTTTTCTATTTCACGAAATATATTTTCAAGTTTGGGCCCAGATGGTCAAGTGGCTGGCTCTCTGGGGCTCATTACACAGGTTTCAGGTTGGAGTCCTGGTGATGCCATGGATGTTTGTAGTGGTTCGGAATAAACATTAAACCGTAGGTCCCGGTCTAATATGATCATTTCGCGTAGGGTTTGCAATTCTACTCCTTAAAATGATAACATCTCAGACGCCCTTGGCCCACCATGGGGCTGTGGCGCCACTGATAATAAGGATTAGCATAACTTAAAATTTGTATTTTTAATACACATTTGTTGTTCTTAAATTACAAATAATATTCTGAAGCAAGCAAATTTGAATACCAGCTATAGATTTAAATAATTTCACCTCGAATTGATCAGCAATTTATAGCGAGATTAAAGCATTTATCATATTTTTCTGAAGTATTTGACATATTTTTCTGTAAAAAGGCAGTAATAATCTCATGCCACATAAAAATAATGAAATAGATTAAATTAAAGAATTTTAAATTTATTATTAATACGAATAAGAATACTTTAAAATCTAATACGATTTTTTATGAGATGCAGCTAACTTTATTTTGCATTATATTCAAATGAAAATATTATGTAATAATTCAAATTACTTTGTTGCTGCTATTTTTTAGGAAAAAGTTGCATTTTGTCACGCCATCCAAAATTGTTTTTAAGAAACTCCAATTTCCCTCACTCGCATCTGATTTGTTACAATGGATGTTAAATAGTTTATCCTAGAAGATCCAATAGTATCTGGTTACCTTCCAAAAGCAGGGAATCCGGCAATTATCAGTCACTTTTCTGACAAATTAAAGTGGTGTTCCGATGAGGCCCGGGTGATTTATTAACATATCCGGCCGACTGCAGACCGTCCAAGAAAACGGATTGCGCTCTTCAAAAATGATCGAGCACAGGATAAACTCTTTTGGCCGCACAAATCGGTTCCCCTAATAATTAATCGGAAACATAATGATAATTAATCATCAAAGATAGCAAAGCCTTTAACTACCGCCTGCACGGCGGAGCGGTAGCTGGTCCTGCTTAATGGCTTTTGCGGTTGTTATATCTTCAATTAAAAGGTCCGCCTGTGCCCGGATTGATGGTCCGGCCATGATGACGGCTGCAGCAGTTTGAAGAGAGTCAGTGGTTAGTTCTCCGGGATTGCCGGAGGGATGGTAGGGGTAGTGCATTAATAATAACCGGCCGGATAATGAACTTTACCAGTGGTAGGCAATCTGGTCGCGGTTCAGTGGAGTCGGTCTGGGAAATAGGGCTTTTCGAAATAGCGGTATTTCAAACTTGGGTCCGGCCGTTTTCTAAAATTCCGTCATAAATTCGGGACTGATCTCTCTCAGAAGTGAACCGATTTTCAAAGTTCATTGCCTCCCTATTTGCGATTATGTTGATCCATGGGCCTTATTTATTGAATATACTTTGTTGTATCTTGTGTTTAAGATACAACCTTTTGATGATTTATTTGTTCATGATTGAAGCAGTTAAGATTATTTATATGCGATTAAGTGGTTACCCTTTACGAAACATAGTAAATAGGTCAAAATTATAAAGTTTTTTTACCTGTTCTCTATTCATAAAAGAAATAATTTATGATAATCGTATTGAGCACATAAATATTGAATAATTTTAATTTCTTTCTATTTAATTAAATATATTTTCAAGTCTGCTCTATACAGTTTTCAAGTTTGTAACTCCAGCATTAAAAAATAAATGCTATCATTAATAGCACAATTAAACTTGATAACATACGAATACACACACAACAACCTACTTACCAATGTGTTGTAAAGCAGTGTCTTTTAAAATGATGGTGCGCAATATTATCTAGAAGTTACACTTAAATTAGTCCCACAAATGCATACCATCATTTATTGTAAAAAGAAAACTCTGATTTCTTTTGGCCTTTGACACCACAGGTTTCAGGTTCAAATCCTGGATATTTGTTAATTTATTATTCATACGAATTAGAATACTTTAAAATCTTAAAAGCTTTTTAATGAGATGTAGCAATCTTTGCTTCGCATTACATTAAAAAACAATTTTATGTTACGATTCAAATTATTTTGTTGCTCCCATTTTAGGAAAAAATTGTATTCTGTCAAGCTACCCAAACGTGTTTTTAAGAAACTCTAATTTCCCATCATCTGGTTAGTTACAAAGGATGCTAAATAGTTATTCTGGCAATCCAATAGTATCTGGTCTCCTTCCAAAACCAGGGAATACGGCAATCATCAGTCACTTTCTGACAAATTAAAACGGTGCTCCGATGAGGCCCGGCTGATTTATTAGCATATCCGGCCGACTGCAAGCCGTCCAAGAAAACAGATTGCGCTCTTCAAAAAATGATCGAGCACAGGATAAACTCTTCTGGCTGCACAAATCGGTTCCCCTAATAATTAATTGGAAACGATCATGATAATTAATCATCAAAGATAAGCAAAGCCTTTAACTACCGCCTGCACGGCGTGGCGGTAGCTGGTCCTGCTTAATGGCTTTTGCGGTTGTTATATCTTCAATTAAAGGTCCGCCTGTGCACGGATTGATGGTCCGGCCATGATGACGGCTGCAGTAGTTTGAAGGGAGTCAGTGGTTAGTTCTCCGGGATTGCCGGAGGATGGTAGGGTGTAGTACATTAATAATGACCGGCTGAATAATGAACTTTGCTAGTGCTTGGCACTTGGGTCGCGGTTCAGTGGAGTCGGTCCGGGAAACATGGCTTTTCGAAATAGTGGTATTTCAAACTTGGGTCCGGCCGTTTTCTGAAATCCCGTCATGATTTCGGGCTGATCTCTCTGAAGTGACCCGATTTTCAAAGTTGATTGCTTCCCCCATTTGTGATTATGGGGATTCATGGGCCCTATTTATTGTATATATACTTTGTTGTATCGTGTGTTTAAGTTGTCCTTTTGGTTGATTTATTTTAACATGATTGAAGCAGTTAAGATTATTTTATTGATGTTTCATATGAGATTAAGTGGTTATGCTTTAAAAATGCAATAAAAATGAGATAAAATAAAAGCTTTTTTACCTGTTTTCTACGCATAAACGTAAATAATTTATTATAGTATCTCTTTTCAAATTGAACATAATAAATATTGAATAATTTTAATTTATTTCTATTTAATTAAATATATGTTCAAGTTTGAAGTATTCAATTTTCACATTTATAACTTCTCCATTTTAAAATTGTTTTTATCATAAAATAACTTCACCATTTTAATTGTTTTTATCATATATTAATAGTATAATACAAAGTTGATAACATACGAATACACGCAACAATCAGAATACAAATGTGTTGTAAAAAATGTCCTTAAAAAAAAATAATGTGATGTATTATCTAAGTTTGGTTTGTCGTTCTACTGTCATTTTGTACACACTTTAGGCTATTTAGACCAGGACCTACAACCTAAAATGGATTCCTAACCATTGCAAATATCCACGATACCATCGGGACTCGAATCCGAAATCTGTGGCACTGAGAGTCACAGCGCTAGTCACGAGGCCTTCAGGTCTCTGTAATAATCTCATACCGCATAAAAAATAGTGAAATAGATTAAATTAAAGGAATTTCCATTTTATTATTAATGCGAATTAGAATATTTTAAAATCTAATAAGCTTTTTTTAAGTAATGCAGCTAAATTTATTTTGCATTATATTGAAATTAATTTTATATAGTGATTCAAATTATTTTACTGCTGCTTTTTTAGGAACAGGTTACATTCTCTCACGCTAACTAAACTTTTTTTAAGAAACTCTGTTTTCCCAGCATCTGGTTAGTTGCAAAGGATGCTAAATATTTATCCTGGCAATTCAATAGTATCTGGTTTCCATCCAAAAGCAGGGAATCCGGCAATTATCAGTCACTTTTCTGACAAATTAAAGTAGTGTTCCGATGAGGCCGGATGATTTATTAGCATATCCGGCCGACTGCAGACCGTCCAAGAAAACGGATTGCGCTCTTCAAAAAATGATAGAGCACAGGATAAACTCTTCTGGCTGCACAAATCGGTTCCCCTAATAATTAATCGGAAACGATAATGATAATTAATCATCAAAGATAGCAAAGCCTTTAACTACCGCCTACACGGCGTGGCAGTGGCTGGTCCTGCTTAATAGCTTTTGCGGTTGTTATATCTTCCATTAAGGTCCGCCTGTGCCCGGATTGATGGTCCGGCCATGATGACGGCTGCGGTAGTTTGAAGGGAGTCAGTGGTTAGTTCTCCGGGATTGCTGGAGGGATGGTGTGGTCGGTAGGGGGTAGTGCATTAATAATGACCGGCCGGATAATGAACTTTTCCAGTGGTTGGCACTTGGGTCGCGGTTCAGTGGAGTCGGTGTGGGAAACGGGGCTTTTCGAAATAGCGGTGTTTCAAACTTGGGTCCGGCCGTTTTCTTAAATCCCGTCATAAATTCGGAACTGATCTCTCAGAAGTGACCCGTTTTACAAAGTTGAAGGAATCTACTTTATTATGGGGATTTATATATTTATACCTATTTGTGATATATCTTATACCTATTTGTGATTATGGGGATTCTTGGGTCTCATTTATTGAATATACTTTGTTGTATCTTGTGTGTTTAAGTTGTCCGATTGGATGATTTATCTAAGCATGATTGAAGCAGTTAAGATTTTATTGATATTTTATATGAAATTAAGTGGTTATTTTTTATGGAATACAGTAGAAAGTAGATTTTACCTTTATAATAGGATTAAACGAAATAATTGATTAATGTATCATTTTTCATATTGAGCATAAAAATATTGAAAATTTTAATTTTTCTATTTAATTAAATATATTTTCAAGTTTGATGTATTCAATTGTCCCATTTATAACTCCAGCATTTAATTTTTTTTTTTTTATCTTTAATAGCATAATACAAACTTGATAGCATACGAATAAACACTATAATCGGAATACAAATGTGTTGTAAAACAACGGTTTTTAAAACAAATTATGTGATATATTATCCAAGTTTGGTTTGTCGCTCTACGGTCATCTTGTAACACTTTAAGCTATTTAGACCGGGAACTACAACCACAAATGGATTCCGTACCACTACAACTATCCATGGTACCACCGGGACTCGAATCCGAAATCTGTGGCACTGAGCACCACAGCGCTAGTCACAAGGCCATCATGTCCCCGTAATAATCTCAAATTGCATAACAATAATAATGAAATAGATTTAATTAAAGGAATTTCAAGTTTATTATTAATAAGAATTAGAATACTTTAAAATCTAATAATTTTTTTATGTGATGCAAGTAACTTTGTTTTGCATTATATTGAAAATAAATTTTATGCAATAATTCAAATTATTTTTTTGCTGCGATTTTAGAAAAAGGTTGCATTTAGCACGCTATCCAAACTTGTTTTTACCTTCCCGCACATCTGGTTCGTTACACAGGATGTTAAATAGTTATGCTGGCAAATCCAAAAGTATCTGGTTTCCTTCCAAAACCAGGGAATCCGGCAATTATCAGTCACTTTTCTGACAAATTAAAGTGGTGTTCCGATGAGGCCCAGGTGATTTATTAGCAAATCCGGCCGACTGCAGACCGGCCAAGAAAACGGATTGCGCTCTTCAAAATGATCGAGCACAGGATAAACTCTTCTGGCTGCACAAATCGGTTCCCCTAATAATTAATCGGAAACAATAATGATAATTAATCATCAAAGATAGCAAAGCCTTTAACTACCGCCTGCACGGCGTGGCAGTGGCTGGTCCTGCTTAATGGCTTTTGCGGTTGTTATATCTTCAATTAAAAGGTCCGCCTTTGCCAGAATGACGGTCCGGCCATGATGACGGCAGCAGCAGTTTGAAGGGTGTCGGTGGTTAGTTCTCCGGGATTGCCGGAGGATGGTAGGGTGTAGTGCATTAATAATGACCGGCCGGATAATGAACTTTGCCAGTGTTTGGCACTTTGGTCGCGGTTCAGGGCTGAGAAACAGGGCTTTTCGAAATAGTGGTATTTCAAACTTGGGTCCGGCCGTTTTCTTAAATCCCGTCATAAATTCGGGACTGATCTCTCAGAAGTGACCCGATTTTCAAAGTTGATTGCTTCCCCTATTTGTATTATCTCCTTCCCTATTATGGTATTCATGGGCCGTATGTATTGAATATACTTTGTTTTTTATCTTGTGTTTAAATTGTCTTTAAGGATGATTTATTTAAGCATGATTGAAGCAGTTAAGTTTATTTTATCGTTATTTTATATGAGATTAAGTGATTATTCTTTAGAAGACGCAGTAAAATAGAGATAAAATACACTCATGTCCATAAAATTAAGGATAATGAAGTTCAGGCAAAGAAAGAAAGAGACAGAAGCAAAACAAATTTGACTTATTTGCAAAGTCTATTTATTAAACCAAAGGTAAAAGTGCAAAAAAAGATGCTATATGTTTGACATAATTAATAAAAATTGCGATTTTTACTCCCTGGAGCAAATTTCAAAAAAGAACCTATTTACAAAAAAATGTATAACATGGTTAGTATGATGGTTAATATGGAGTATGTCTCCCGGACGATGCAATACAGGCCTTACAACGCCTAGGCATGCTGAGTATCAAATTATCAATCTGATCTTGGGGAATATTACACCACTCATCAAGCAATGCCCTCCGAAGTTCCGGTTGACAGGTGGGAGGGTCTTGACGGGCTGCAATTCGTCGGCCAAGCATATCCCTCACATGCTCTATTGATTCAAGTCCGGTGAGTATGCTGGCCAATCCATACGGGTTATATCCTCCAATTGAAGGCATTCGTCTACAATGTTTGCACGGTGAGGACGGGCGTTGTCATCCATAAACAGAAATTCAGCACCCATGACGCCCCGAAACAAACGTACATGTTGTTCCAGAATGACATCCCGATAGATGTGGCCTGTCATCGTTACACTCTGAACATGCAGGTCAGTTCTGGAACCAAGAATAATTCCTCCCCAAACGAGCCATCCTGCACCACCGTAACGGTATCGTTCAATGGTTTTCTCTTGGTGGTAACGGATACCTGGCGCTCTCCATATGAAAGCCCGGCGAGAATCAGACTGCAAACTAACCCTGGACTCGTCGGAAAACATCACACCAGACCACTGTTACGGTGCCCACAATGCATGCTCTCTACTCCAGTTTAATCGCAGGCGACAGTGAGTTGCGGTAAGTGGAACACATCTGACAGGCCTACTAGCATATAGACCAATGTGCCTAAGCGTCTGTACACGGTCTGCCTTGAAATTGTCGTACCGGTAGCTGAAGAGAGCTGACGAGACAGGTCTGATGCTGTGCTCCGTCTGTTTCTTTTGGCAGTAACTGCTAAATACCGGTCCTCATTCGGCGTTGTAACTCGGGGGCTACCTGTGCTGTAACATCTACTCACATTACCATCATTTTGGAATCGTTGCCAAAGCCTGGAGATAACACTCTGGGCGATTCCAAGTTCCTCGGATACTTCCAGCTGGGTACGTCCACATTGCAGTCGACCGATAATTCTACCACGTAAAAAATCATCCAAATGCTTCCTTTGTGCCATAACTATGCAGTTATTGCACTGAAAGGCCTTTTAAAGCGCTTGTGAACAATTTTACTTCTTTGCCACTATTCCTTATATACCCTTCTCTTACACTCTCATCATTGTGACGTACTATCCGCGCCATCTGGTGGTTTCCTGTAATTCGCATATTCTTCTTCAAGATGTGTGTGTGATAATTCTACAGGTGACATTTTTATTTTAGAGTTCAATTTCTGTGCGATTCTGAATTATCCTTAATTTATGGACATGAGTGCAAAAAAAGCTTTTACCTGTTTTATACTCTTAAACGAAATAATTTAATATAATCATATTGAGCATGTAAATATTGAAAAGTTTTAATTTCATTCTATTTAATTAAATATATTTTCAAGTTTGCTGTATTTAATTTTCAAATTTGTAACTCCAGTATTTAAATTTTTTTAGCATTAATAGCACAATTAAACTTGATAATACAAGAATACAACCTATTTACAAATGTGTTGTAAAGTAACGTCTTTTAATAAAGATTATGTGCTATATTATCAAGAAGTGACATTTAAATTAGTTGCACTACTGTTTACCATCCTTTATTGCAAAAGCAATCTCTAATTTTTTTTTTTTGGGCTCTGGTACCACAAATTTCGAATCCTGGTGGTGGTATGAATGCTTATGAATGGTTCTGAATCCACGTTAAACTGTAGGTCCCGGTCTAATTGGCCTAAAGTGTGCACAAAATGACTGTAGAGCGACAACGCAAACCAAATCCAATTTTATATAAAATGTTACATTCATAAAACTCAAAAACGTTTTTTATTCTTAAAAGAATATCATGTATAATATTAAATGAAATATTATTTATGATTAACAAATAAATTTTTATTTAAATTGATATATTTAAAAATTATGCAATTTATATATCGTTATAATAATCTTTTAATAATGAGGGTGAATAATCTTTTAATATTCACAATTCATGAAGATTATAATTGTATTAAACCTAATTTCCGGCCGAGTGACCAGCGCCCTGGAGCTCGTTGCCACAGGTTTCGAATTAGAATCCCGGCGGTGCCATGAATGTTTCTAGTGGTTCGGAATCCACTTTAAATCGTAGGTTCCGGTTTAATAGGACTGCACAGCTTTGGCCTTGCCTTGTAAAAAGGAAAAACAACATCTCATGTGTCGCAATCTGCCAGTATACAGAATGCTTTAGGCTACCACGGGCTGTCGCGTCATTGAAGAAGAAGAAACAAATTAAAAAATGAAAGATAACAGTTTATTCACATCCAGAGTTTATTGTTACACTCTCATGTTATTCATCAAATCAGAAAATTTTAAAACAGCTTTTGAAACTGTCCTAAAACTTCGATTGAAGAAAAAAAAAAATAAGAGAGAGTTAGCATTTAATCTTAAAATGTCTCTGATAGTAATTTTAAGTGTTTATTATGGTTATTATCATTATAAGAATAATACTTTTTTTTATAGAGTATTTATAATGCTCATTCCCAAAATTGTTACGTATTGAGAATACGTCTCATAATTCTGGAAATAAAGTTTTTCGAAACTTTGCAAACTTATTTTTAGTGTTAAATCTTTAATTGCTCAGAGTAAAAATAGTATTTGGTCGTAAAGAGATATTTAGACCATTTTTATGTTGGAAAAAAATGGAAGACACAGATAGTCTCAGTTTGCGAAGACATATGACAGGTCATTGAACCATTTTAAATAGTACTAATTACTGAAAACGTCTCATGAAATGTGACCTTCTATGATTGTTATTTTAATCCAATTAATGTTTCCACAATGAAAATCGAACGTTGATAGTCGAATGTTTAGTGATCTTTTTGTGTAACAGATCGAATGTAAACATATCTTTTTATCTTTCTTATAAATCTCCCTTAATTTTTTTTACTAACCTTTGTAATCTTTGTGTCTGACTCATGGCTCAGTGGCAACGTGCGCTGCTGGTGAGTATTAGGGCTCAGGTTCAATTAGCTGGCGGCTTTGTTGCAGACACTGTTACAGAAAACGAGGAGGCTAGACGGCGTTTGTGATGTTCAGCCTCTTGCCTCGTAATTTGAACTACCTGGTGAGAGTTTTCTGTTTTTTTTTCTCCCATACGATACGCCAATGCGAGGTTGTTTCCACTAAAAGCTCTCCCGGAAGGTACTGCCTTTTTTCTTTAGTGTCAAGGAACCAACTCAGACTTCTACCTACGGGTGCTCTATCACAATAGAAATTGCCCCTTTTGCCTTCTTCTATGAGACCACACGGGTTCATGGACA
This sequence comes from Caerostris extrusa, assembly GCA_021605095.1. Classification (NCBI taxonomy): domain Eukaryota; kingdom Metazoa; phylum Arthropoda; class Arachnida; order Araneae; family Araneidae; genus Caerostris; species Caerostris extrusa. The sequence continues at coordinate 60,211 of BPLR01018890.1, forward strand.
TGGTGTAGTTGTTGCTGCCTACCAAGTGGGATAAAAACATCTTTCGTAAACAAATTACTAAATAAAATTTTTAAAATATATATTTTAAAATATAAAAAAAATTTTTTTAAAAATCCTTTTTTATATCTGATATAAAAATAAATTTTTTTCTTTATCTTTCAAATTTAATTATTTTTATTCATATTAAAATAGACGATAATATTTTTTATTTCCCATTTGTGTGTGAAAACATTAATTTCGCAATGTTAGCAAAACTTTTTTGGGTACACGATTCAACTAAAAATAATGATGTGCACAAAATATATTTCGTATTACTGAATATTTTTTTTTTTTTTATTCTCCATGTCATAATAATGTTTTACATGTTCTGTGATAATTTCTCCGAGGGTATAAATTTTCTATCATTTGCAAAAAGTCAAACAGTATTTCGAAAGACTGAAAGGTTGTGAAATTGATAAAAAAATATAAAGACATTTTTATGCAGTTTTATAAAACAGAAAACACGAAAAGCTGAAAAGGTTCTAAAGCAATAACTGATTAAATATTTGCATAACAAGTTTTCTACATTTTTTTAAGATCATTTATTTCTTTTTCGATGTTTCATGGCAAAGCTGAATTTTGAAACAGTTTTTTTTTTAAACTGTTTTTATGAATGATATGTCGACAGAATATTTTGAACGTGTTTGTTCTCTGCGATGTCACAACGTAATAAAAGAGGGCGCGTTAAGAAATATGCAAATAAAAACTCAATTAAATATCGTGTTTGACTTTACAAAGTCAAACGAACAGTTTCAGAAAGACGTATTATAACATCAATATCCCTATCAAAAAAGATAAGCTAATAATATTAACTTAACTTAATTATACTCACTTATATTAAAAAATATATAAAGTCATTATCACTTATATTATAAAATATCTCAAAGGAATTCAACTGTAAACATTTCACTACCAATTGATCACCCCAGAAATGAACGGACATTAATTATTATTATGTAAACTAAGCGCATTTAGACTAAGGGTGGCCAATCCGCGGGCCGCCTTGAAATTTTTGCCGCCTGTACGATTTATGACACTTTTACAAACTATATTTATTTTATAATTTTATAATGACCAAAGTAGTATAAAGCAATGTATTAAAAAAATATATTATGTGTGCCTCCATATAGTCAAAAATTAACTGTCGAAATTAAAGAAAAAAAACTAACTTTTGATTTTAAATTATTATTCTTGCTCAAACAAATTTCGCACTAGTAAAATAAATATTTTTTTATTTTATTTATATGTATATATTTTTATATTCAATTTTTAGTGTTATATATTTCTTTACAATGCGCCTTTAGTATTGTTATTATTTATATTATCTAAGTTTACATGTAAAAATAATAGTAAAAACAATAAAAATAATAACTCATTATGTTTCAATTTTTCACTCCAAAATAATGTCTATAGTGGGTCTAAATCTAATATGGGGATATATAATCTTATATGCAGCCCGTGGAGTTAGAATGCATTTCCAAAAGGGCCCACAAGATTATTTGGGTTGGCGACCCCTTGCTTAGACAGTGCCTTAACACATCATGTATCTGTTTTAATTTAAAATATTTTAGGAATATTTTTTAAAGATTTTTCGATTTTTATAAACAGAAAATACAATACAGGTTTAGTTTAACAAAAAAAGTAAATATTCAAAAATTAGAAAAAATATTTTATTGAATGTTTTCCATTTAATAACACAGAAGATATATTCTTTGAAAATAATGTTCAGGCGGCCTGATGGCCAATTACCTAGCGCTCAGTCTTTTGGTACCACAGACTTCAGGTTCGAATCCTGGCGGTGGCATGGATCTGTGTTACTGATTCGGAATCCACGTTAAACTGTAGGTTCCAGTCTAATTAGCCTAGTGTGCATAAAATGACCGTAGAGCGACAAACCAAATCAATAATGTTCTACCCTGATATGCGGTATTCACCTTTTTCGTTTTTGTTGTATCATCGGTGGGACTCCTGGGCCACTTATGCATACCAAGAACAATCCACCGACGAGTGAGGAGGGGAAGACAATGTCATCCGCTAGAATTTTTAGGAGTAACTACCCCCGAATTTGTGGTGTCAGAGGAGAAAACTCCGACGGTCCCACCAGGTAACCTAATATACACTCATGTCCATACATTAAGGATAATGAAGTTCAGGCAAAGAAAAGAGACAGAAGCAAAAACAAATTTGACTTATTTGTAAAGTCTATTTATTAAACAAAAGGTAAAGAGCAAAAAAAGATGCTATATGTTTGACATAATTAATAAAAATTGCGATTTTTACTCCCTGGAGCAAATTTCAAAAAAGAACCTATATACAAAAACAGTATAACATGGTTAGTATGATGGTTAATATGGAGTATGTCTGCCGGACGATGCAATACAGACCTTACAACGCCTAGGCATGCTGAGTATCAAATTATCAATCTGATCTTGGGGAATATTACACCACTCATCAAGCAATGCCCTCCGAAGTTCCGGTTGACAGGTGGGAGGGGGTTGACGGGCTGCAATTCGTCGGCCAAGCGTATCCCACACATGCTCTATTGGATTCAAGTCCGGTGAGTATGCTGGCCAATCCATACGGGGGATATCCTCCAATTGAAGGCATTCGTCTACAATGTTTGCACGGTGAGGACGGGCGTTGTCATCCATAAACAGAAATTCAGCACCCATGGCGCCCCGACACAAACGTACATGTTGTTCCAGAATGACCTCCCGATAGATGTGGCCTGTCATCGTTACACTCTGAACATGCAGGTCAGTTCTGGAACCAAGAATAATTCCTCCCCAAACGAGCCATCCTGCACCACCGTAACGGTGTCGTTCAATGGTGTTCTCTTGGTGGTAACGGGTACCTGGCGTTCTCCATATGAAAGTCCGGCGAGAATCAGACTGCAAACTAAACCTGGACTCGTCGGAAAACATCACACAAGACCACTGTTGCGATGTCCACAATGCATGCAATCTACTCCAGGTTAATCGCAGGCGACAGTGAGTTGCGTTAAGTGGAACACATCTGACAGGCCTATGAGCATATAAACCAATGTGCCCTAAGCGTCTGTACCGGTCTGCCTTGAAACTGTCGTACCGGTAGCTGAAGAGAGCTGACGAGACAAGTCTGATGCTGTGCTCCGTCTGTTTCTTTTGGCAGTAACTGCTAAATACCGGTCCTCATTCGGCGTTGTAACTCAGAGGCGACCTGCGCTATAACATCTACTCACATTACCATCATCTTGGAATCGTTGCCAAAGCCTGGAGATGACACTCTGGGCGATTCCAAGTTCCTCGGATACTTCCAGCTGGGTACGTCCACATTCCAGTCGTCCGATAATTCTACCACGTAAAAATCCTCCAAATGCTTCCTTTGTGCCATAACTATGCGGTTATTGCACTGAAAGGCTTTTAAAGTGCTTGTGAACAATTTTACTTCTTTTGCCACCATTCCTTATATACCCCTCTCTTACACTCGTCATTGTGACGTACTATCCGCGCCATCTGGTGGTTTCCTGTAATTTGCATATTCTTCTTCAAGATGTGTCTGATAATTCTGCAGGTGAAATTTTTATTTTAGATTTGAATTTCTGTGGATTCTGAATAATCCTTAATTTATGGACAGGAGTGTAGATGTTTTTAAACATATTGTTGCAATAACTTTCGAGGCCCTCGTTTTTAATTGTAGTGACTACAACAATGCTGGCAGCGGATTCCAACCTTGTTTTTCTGCACGAATTGCCACAGGGCCACGAGTCGAGCTATTCAGGATTCATATTCCATGTAGTCCTTTATGTATTTTTTATCTCTTCTATATTTATTGACAAATATGTTTAAAATTGCCTAAACGATTAGACGATTGAAGCTAAATAATGCAAAAATTAATATATTAAGTAATATAATACATAATAGAGATTCGAAATATAAAATAAATATACGAAAAAAAAAAAAACCTGTCCATTTTAAATTGCAATAAACATTGAAGTTGAATGATAAATAAAATAATGAAAAATAATCATAGTTTTTTTTATTTCTATATAAAAAATATTTACTTTTTCAAATGAGGATGTAAATACTAACTATTGAAAAAAAAAGCATTTTATATGTTTATCTTTTTTTTTTTTTTATAATTTTCTTAACCAGCTTTAAACCTTCCTTTACTTGCTAAAACATTAATAAATTTCAAATAGTCGTCAGAAATTCAAATATCTCCTCTCCTACGCACTTGAATGAGGCTCTAAATATTTGAAAGTCAGAAAATGCAAACAAGCAATAAAAGCCTCCATTACAAAAAACGCTTGGACAAATAACCGTTTTTATGCAAAACTCAGTACAGCTTCTTTAAACAGTTTTTGCTACAGAAAAGAAACTTTTATAAAGTATGACGTATGCATACATTAATACAGAAATAAACTCGTGCACAACGGTCATCGAACGAGGGATAAAAAAAAAAAAAACAATATGGCGGCGACGGAAAGGAAGAAAAAAAAAATGGCTCCTTGCATGAATAAAACGAAGCTGGCTCATAGCGCTACTGTTTACGAAACGGAGAGGAACTTGTAACAAGAAAAAAGCTAAAAGCGTTAACGTTACACACTGCAGGAACGTAAGGGAGAAAAAAATAGTCTTCTTCTCTCTTGGTATCATTAAGTTTAAATTAACATTTCTGAATGTGTAATGAGGAAGAGGACTACGAGAATGCAGTGACTTGACTCGATCTGTAATTTAATTTCGCCTCAGAGAAGAGAAAAGCGGGAGTGAAGAAAAAGAAAAAAAAAAACTCAGATAGAATGAGCGAAACAGTGTGTCTTATTTCGTCCAGTTCATTTTCAGCTAAAAGAATTACTACAAGGACTCGAAAATTGAGCACGAAAATAGGGAAAAGAAATTTCCTTTCGGCTTTATTTTTCCTGTAGAAGCTTGCAAGAAGACAGAATTAAAACCAGATAGAAAAAAAAAAAAAAAAAGAACATAGAAGATAGAAGAAGAAAGAATCAAGGATGGGGGATAGAGCAAAGAGATGAATTTTATATTTGTTTTCTGCCCTGGTATCTGGTAATTATGCACCGTGCGATCTAGATTTCGGTGCATGCTTACATCAAGAGAATGAGGAATCTCCCTTAATATCGGTGGAAATCCCTAAGTCGGCGTATTTTTGTCGGAAGGAATAATATGCAGCGCTGGTGTCTTTTTGAGTCAGCGTTTTCTGTGCAGATAGGTTGCTGACGTTGGCTTGATTTTAAGTTATTTTTATCATACTTGGTATTCTTTTAATTAAGGAATGTTGCATGAGCAAATCTATCCCGCTGTACTTGTTCAGTTGCTGAACTTTGATTTAATGTTTCCAAAGATATTACCGCTTTCGTACGTTATAATGGATAATTCTTAATAACTTTTATTCGTTATAAGTCAGGTTGAATAAATTTAATTTAAATTAAATAACTTACTTTAAAAAATAGAGTTCTATTGAGCGATTTTATTAAATTTCTCACCAGTTATTTGATTTTAAAGAAATAAAAATTTTATTGAATTTAAGGCTGAAATTAATAATAATAATAATTGCTAATACTTTCAGAAATGCAAATTGTCATGCAAAAATTTTAACATTTTAAAAGGTAAAAATCAGAATTCAGTATCATTGTAGAATAATTTATTGAATAAAATTATTCATGGCTTTTTTACAACATTTAATAATAAGGTATGCATAAATCCAAATTAAGTTGCTATCAGGGTTTTTAAGTATCATTTTTAATATATTTAATTATATTTAATGTTTCAGTTGTTAAATGTAAAATTTAAATGCAATAGTTAATAGAAAATTTGTTCATACAAATTTCAATATTTTGTATTTTTATTTTATTTTATATTTTTTATATTACTTATTTTATTTATTATATTATTTATTTTATTTTATGTTTTTATTTTTATTTTATATAATATTTTTATTCTATTTCAATATTTTATATTATTAATACAAATCATTATAATCATTTCGGAAGCAAATTCAATCTGTAAGAATTTATTTGGAAGACATCTATTTTATTATTATTGCAACTGTTAAGTTTCATATAAAATGCAGTAAAGATATTTATAAAAATGGTATAATCTTTTGTTAATTTTTTTTATTTGTATCGTATAAATAAATTATAAAATTATACTTGGTATTCTTTAATTAAGAATGTTGCATGAGGAAATCTATTCAGCTGTATTTGTTCAGTTGCTGAACTTTGATTTAATGTTTCCAAAGATATTACCGCTTTCGTACGTTACAATGGATAATTCTTAATAACTTTAATAATTTAGTTAAAATTTAGAGTTCTATTCTACAATGTTAAGCGATTTTTTTAAATCAAATAATTGGTGAGAAATTTAATGAAGTAAAAAATTTTATTGAATTTAAGGCTGAAATTATTAATAATAATAAATGCTAATTGTTTAAGAATTGCCATTTGTCATGTATTTTAAAAAGGTAAAAATCTGAATTCAGTATCACTGTAGCATAATCATTTATTGAATAAAAATTATTCAGGCCTTTTACAACAAAATAATGTTGGTTACAGTAAAAATAATAATTTTACTGTAATAATGCTTTACAGTAAAATGCTAATAATAATGTTTTACTATATAAGCTAAATAAATAAATTCAAATTAAGTTGCTCTCAGAAATCTTAAGTGTCATTTTTAATATATTTAATTATTTTTAATGTTTTTTATTTGTTAAATGTAAAATGAATAGAAAATTTGTTTATACAAATTTTATATTTTATATTATTTATTTTATATTATTGTAATTTTTATTTTATATTATAGATTTATTTTATTTTATATTTTTATTTTATATGATATATTTTTATTCCATTTCCATTTGATAATATTAATACAAATCATTATAATCATTTCTGGAAACAAATTCAATCTGTATGAATTTATTTCAACACATTCATTTTATTATTCTTGCAACTGTAAAGTTCATATAAAAAAAATGCAGTAAAGAGTATTTTTAGAAAAGTGGAATAATCATCATTGGAGGTTCATTTTTTTTTTTATTTGTATTGTATAAATAAATTATATAAAATTATACTTGGTATTCTTTTAATTAAGGAATGTTGCATGAGGAAATTTATTCCGCTGTATTTGTTCAGCTGTTGAACTTTGATTAAATGTTTCAAAGATTTTCGTACGTTATAACGAATACAAGTTATTAAGAATTGTCCATTGTAAGTCAGGCTGAATAAAATTTTAATTTAAATGTAATAACTTATTTAAAATTTAGAGTTCTATTGTACAAAGTTGAGCGATTTCTTTAAAATCAAATAATTGGTGAGAAGTTAAATGAAGTAAAATTTTTAATGAATTTAATGCTGAAATTATTAATAATAATAATTGCTAATTGTTTAAGAATTACCAATTGTCATGCATTTTAAAAGATAAAAAATCAGAATTAGCTATCACTGTAGAATAATAATTTATTGAATAAAATTATTATTCAGGCCTTTACAACATTATTTTACCATAAGGTATGCAAAAATTCAAATTAAGTTGCTATCAGGGTTTTTAATTATCACTTTTAATATATTTAATTATATTAAATGCTTCAATTGTTAAATGTAAAATTTAAATGCAATAGTTAATAGAAAATTTGTTCATAAAAATTTCAATATTTTGTATTTTTATTTTATTTTGCATTTCTTATATTATTTATTTTATTTGTTATATTATTTATTTTATTTTATGTTTTTATTTTTTTTATATTTTTTATTTTATTTTATATTTTTATTTTATTTTATTTTTATTTTTTTATTTTATATTTTTATTGTATTTAAATATTTTATATATTAATATAAATCATTATAATCATTTCAGAAACAAATTCAATCTGTATGAATTTGTTTGAAGAAGAAAAATATTTATAAAAATGGAATAATCTTTTGTTCATTTTTTATATTTGTATTGTATAAATAAATTATACAAAGTTATATAATAAATTATACAATCTTATATTTAATCAAGCAATGTTGCATAAAGAAATCTGTTCCGCTGTATTTGTTCAGCTACTGAACTTTAATTTAATGTTTCCAAAGATATTACCGCTTTCGTTAGTTATAACAAATAAAAGTTATTAAGAAATGCCCATTGTAAATCAGGCTAATTAAATTTTAATTTAAATGTAATAATTTACTTAAAATTTAAAGTTCTATTCTACAAGGCAAAGCGATTTTTTAAATCAAATAATTGGTGAAATATTTAATAGCATACTTTAATGTAAAGTTTTTGTAGAATTGATCGCTGAAATTAAGAATAATAATAATTGTTAATTCTTTTTCAAAATTGTTAACCTTTATTTATTTTAAGAGGTAAAAAATCAAGAATTCAGTATCACTGTAGAATAATTTATTGAATAAAATGATTAATGGCTTTACAACATAATTTTACCATAAGGTATGTATAAATTTAAATTAAGTTACTATCAAGGTTTTTAATTGTCATTTAATTATGTTTAATGTTTTAAATGTTAAATGGAATAGGTAATAGAAAATTTGTTAATACAAATTTCAATATTTTTATATTTATACTTTATTTTATATTTTTGTTATTTATATTATTTATTATTTATGTTATTTATTTTATATTTTATTTTATATCATATATTTTTTATTCCATTTCAATTATATTATTAATATAAACCTTATAATTATTTGAAAACAAATTCAATCTGTATGAACTTATTTCAACACATTCATTTTATTCTTGTAACTGTAAATTTCATATACAAAATACAATAAAGAATATTTATAAAAATGTAATAATCATATGTACAATTTTCATTTGTATTGTAGAAATGAATTATAAAAAAATCACATTTTAATTACGAATATTTCACGAATAATTAATTATATTGTTAAGGGATATTTTTTAAAATTTTGTATTTAATCATTTCAATTAATAATTTGATGAAAAGAAATGTATAAAAAATATTTTTCTTTTTATAAAGAAAATAATGAGATATTTTTGAAAATCAATGTTAAATAGTTTTAAAATTTATTTGAGGCGTAAATGAAGTTAAGAAAAATTTTTAGGAATTAAATGTGTCTTACAATCATTAAATAAAAGTTTACCAATAGCAAAAAATGAAAAATCGAATTTATGAATTTTAGTTTTAAAAAAGTTCAAACAAGTTTCAAGTAAAAAGTTTAAAATATGAAAAATACTATTATTATTATTATTATTATTATTAATTATTCATCAATTATGATTTTTTATTTAAATTTATTTTACTAAACATAATTTTAAGCATAAATTGTTTTGCTAAATCAAAAATTTACATAATTTACAATAAATAAATAATATTAAACTGTTAACAATTTTTTTTTTAAGTTTAGTTTCTCATTATTTATTTTTATTATAAATTATATTTTCATTAATTGATAAAAAATAATTTATTTTGGATTTTTAAATATACTTAAAATTAGTAACAATACAATATGCCTTTTTAAAACGCCTTTAAAAAGTTTGTAAAGATTTTACTCATTAGTTATTTTTAGATTTCAGTTTAAAATACCTTGTTTTCAATTTCTGGACACTTGATTTATTTAAATAGTCTTCATTGAATTTCAAAAAAAAAAAATTTTTATGATTTTAAATAAATTAAATCCAAATTACAAGTTTGGATTAAATATAAATATTTGCCCAATTCTGTCTAGATATAAATATTGCCCAATTCTGTCTAGATCTAAATAATGCCCAATTCTGTCTAGATATAAATATTGCCCAATTCTAATTCTGTCTACATATAAATATTGCCCAATTCTGTCTATGAATATTGCCCAATTTTAATTCTGTCAACATATAAATATTGCCCAATTCTGTCTACATATAAATATTGTCCAATTTCTATCTACATATAAATATTGTCAATTCTGTCTACATATAAATATTGTCCAATTCTGTCTACATATAAATATTGTCCAATTCTGTGTACATATAAATATTGTCCTATTCTATCTACATATAAATATTGTCCAATTCTGTCTACATATAAATATTGTCTAATTCTGTCTACATATAAATATTGTCCAATTCTGTATACATTTTCTATAAATTTTCATTAAACATTTAAAAACTACTTCTTACAGTCTGCATAAATGCGAAAAAAAAAAAAAATAAATAAATAAATAAAAAAAATGGCTGAATTCGATTTCCACCTCAACCTAGATCACCTCGCACAACAACACAAGTCGACCTTTCTTTTTCAAATCGCAGTATTTCAGCCATTTAGCCAATTTTTCTTCAAAATATCCTCACCGTTTCTCGGGACCAATCAACATTTTGTTCTTTTAAAAATAAAAAAATAAATAAAAAGAAAAGTTCTTTTCAAATAAAGGAATTTTCAATCTTCCAAATGAGCTGGGAAGTCTGAAGGTCTTAACAGCATCATGGCATCCATTCGCATTATTGATCAAATCTACAGGGAAAATGGCAGTCTTTAGAAATCCGGGAGTTATTTGGAATTGGAAAGTCAGGGGGTATGTGTGCGGTCCTTTAGGAGAAATTAAACCCCGGGTGACCATTTACGGGGCCGCATTCTATTCGGAATGATAGGGATGGGTATAATGGAAAAAGGTTGACGTTGAAAAGCCCTTTTGTGTACTGCCATAACCAGCCCCATGACCATAAGTCCTGTAGAAGATAAATTTATCGATGAGGTTTTTAATAATGTTAATGGTATTCACTTCTCCTACGCTGGTTCGCCATGTTAAGCAATGGGATTTGTATTCTTTAAGAATTCCTTGATTACATCTGTTATCCGATATTCCCACACTTGTAAGTTGCCGCCTCATGTAATCAATATACAGTGGCACAAACACAAATAACCCACGAAGATTATCTCATACATATACATAATAGACAACAAAATATTATAAGAAAACAAAAAAGAATTTGATGATGATATTTTACTAATTTAGTAAGCATTCTAATCATGCTTCCTCCAATCTACTGGTAAGAGTGGTGGTGCTCCGGAGAAATGGTATGTATGCGGGTATTGTTGGCCAGCTAGCCTATAGACTCTCACCCGGAGCGAAAGTGTATTTCGTCCACCCTGCACGTAACCGAGTTTCGCATTTTCAGCTTAGAAGTGGAGTCCTTCCACGAATCTATAATATTTTTAATGCGTTAAATATTGTAGGTCTCTAATTGTACGTGTGCAAATAAATCAGAAATCTTCAACCTTTGCTCAAATATATCAATCTAACCATAACCAGTTGCAATATTTGCCTAACCTGCTTACATACAGTATACAATATATACATACATGCATACATATACATACATGCAATACATACAGTATTTTAATATTTGGATCGATTTCTGTAATAAATAAACTTTAAAAAATTGAGTAATCAAATGGTTTTTGTTTATCGATTGTTTTTCATATGTAGATCTAAAATTATTGTCAGAAAAATTGTGTTAATCTAAAAGGGTTTGAACTTTTAATGTATTATTTTAATCTACTTTCCGTGAGCACAATTGTAAATTGAAACAATAAAAAACAGTGTCTGACAAATATCTAACAGATAAAAAAATATTTAGATAGATATTCTGAATTCGGGTTTGCATGTTTTGGCAAAAGATATGATCCTCTACTTTGCAATAAAATGAATAAAAATTTAATAAACCTTTTACAAATGTTTGCTGTCTTCTTTTTATTAAACTAATGCACTTTCATGTTTCCATTGAAATATTTCATAAAATATTAAAGAATTTAAAAATAATTGATATGTTTTAAGAAAAATTGAAATATAATGAAAACAAAAGTATCGGTGGTCAGTGGGCTGTGCTTTCTTGATGTATGCTAATTTATTTAAATAGCTGATAAATTATTTACGTAACATTAGTAATTTAACATATGTGAACATTCGTTTAGTTATGCAATTACAAATTTTGATATTAGAAAAAAAACAGCTGGTATTTATTAAAAACTCTTTCGTATTTATTTAAATTTGAATGTTTATTGTATGCTTCCGGTATTGTAGAAATGAATGTTAAATCATGATTCTATTAGATTATATTTTGACAATTGGCAACTTAAAAATATTTAGATCAAAAAAACAAGTAATATAAAAAAATTAAGTCAACTCCTACTTTTTTTTTCACTCTCTATTGCAGAAAGTCCTTTATAAATAATTTTCATTCATTTTTTAAGTTTGTCTGGAGCCATCTATTGGTAGATACATGCAATTTAAATCTAAAAAAAAATACAATTATTTAATTAAATTTAATTAGTGAATTAATATTTGAAAAACTGTATTAACATCCAAGTGTCACCCACTACAAGTTCAAAAAATGTATCTGAATTTGAGTGGATGAATAAAAGTATTTTATTAACGATTGAAAAATTGAACAAGATGTGTATAGGGAGAGTGTGAGCTAATAACAGGTGGGCTGGACAGTTCGTAGGCTGACACATAGATGGCGCTACTAGTATTGTCAAATTTATGCAAGTGTCTTTTTGAAGGTTAGGGCTAACTAAAAATCATATGGATTTAATACTAGTAGTGCCATCTGTGTCTGTCTACGAACTTTTTCAACCCACTTATTAGAAGGAATTGAATTAAAAAGGAAGTTTAGTCAGCGTAGGATTTCGCAGAGAGAGGGGTTAAGAGCAGCCTTTTTTGATCAGAAGGCATGTTGATGCAGAACTTTATATTGAGAATGTTTTAATTCAATGAAAACAATATCGTTGCTTTTGTCTAGTGTAGTTCATATTACAATTAAATATAAATGATGTGTTGTAGAATTTTGGCGTTTTTTATTGAAATTTCACCATTTGTATCATTATGAAAAATGACTTGATTTCATAGTTTTATAATCCTAAAAAATAAGATTTTATAAAATTAATAAAAATTTTTAATTTTAATATTTTAAAATTGTAAATAAATTATCTTTTATGATTTTGTGAAAAATTTTAAAAATAGTTTTACTTTTAATTCTTTTGAATTGTATAATATTTTGTATAATGAAGAAGAAAAGGAACCGATATAAATTTTTCCACAGCATAGTTCTATAGTATTAAAAATGTAAACTTTATGACTTCATTTGTGTAATAATTTCTAAAACAGTCAATTATTAGTTGCATGCATTTAAAAATCTAAATATATTTTCCCAAGAAAAGAAATTTCGTTATTTTTCTGTTCATAGTGAAACTTTTTTAACCAGTTCTTAGTAGCATACTTAATCAGGTTGATTTGTTACAAGGATGTGCTAATTTTTTTTTTTTCTTCCTCAGCTTCTTTCCTTTGCATTCTTTAAAATTTGTGACATTATTTGGGATTTTTTTTTAAGTTTGTCAGTCCCTAAATTTTCAATAGAAATCAATTTTCTTTTGCAAGGCAATTTTTTTTCTATCTTGCTCTTCAGAACAAAAATTAAAAAGAAAAAAATCTCAGTAACCCGGTTACATCTCATTGCAAATACTGTTTTTTTTTTTTTTCTGCTATTGATTTCTTATGATTCATCCATTTTTTGTGTCTGCATTTCGAATGTGCATCTGCCAAACTCCATTCTAGGCAGATGCATCTCGGATGTATAGATTTAAGGTCATGAGATAGTGGATAATTATTATTTTTTGTGTTCAGTTCTGAGATTTTTGTGTTATATAATTTATAGTATTTTCCTGCCTTGGCATGTCTTGGCGGTTTTAGGTTTAGTTAGTGGTTTCAAAAATCGCCAAGACTTGCCAAGGCTACTAAAAGAAAAACACCATAAATTTTTATATACCAAAAATTATACATAAATTAAAAATTAATGAAATATATCATAAATAAAATAAAAATATCAAATATTTATAGGTTTATGGTATTTTTCTTTTATCGTAGCCTTGGAATGTCATGACGATTTTTGAAACCACTAAATCAAAAACCGCCAAGACATGCCTAGGCTACTATAAAAAAAAATAACATATATTACACATAAATTAAAAATGAATGAAATATACCATACATGAAATGAAAAAATACCAGAAATTTTTATAAATTTATGTTAATTTTCTTTTATAGTAGCCTTGGCGCTTTTTGAAACGAACTTAACGAAAGTTATAAAAGCATGTATCTCTAAATTGTTGAAAATATATAATTTTCACTAATATATTTTCAACAATTTATTTTGAGATATTATTCATGATTGAGAGTTTTTTTTCTACTACTTCATGTAACAACAATTTGTACATTTAAAGATCTTTTAAAAATAATACATCCCAAGTATAGATTTATTTCTTATAAATTGATCTTCTAAACTAACACAGGCAAATTTATCCATTGATTTTAGTTGTATATTTTGTATAGTTTTCAAAATAGTATTGGGTTTGTATTGCTACCACAAACAATGAATGTAAAAAAAAAGTAATGCTTTTTTTTAATAGTAAGCATATTGTTATGTGATGTAAAGGAAGAAATTAAAGCAAAAAATTATAAGGTTTCAAAATTCAAATTATTGTATCAGAAATGCTTTTTAATGCATGTAAACACAAACATTAAATGCGATTTTATTTATTTTGTTCAAGCAATTTATTTATATATTATTGTTGAGTTTTTGATATTATTTGCTAATTTTCATAAATGTTATTATTATAGATTAAGGTTTCTGCGTTTTTAAAATAACATCACTGATTCGCTTAAGATATATGTTTATTCCAGAGAAAAATAATTGAAATGAAAACAGGCATTTTCTATAGCTAAAACATCTCATAGATAAATTTTAAACCAATGATATCAAATAATTTGATGAATCACATTCTACAGGGATGAAAAATTCTTGAAGTGTTCTTAAATAACTGTTCAATAGCCATAATGAAATCAGGATATCATAAATTAAAAATATAGAAATCAATTGATTTGACTCGAAAAAGAAATAACATTTGAATCACTTTATCAAATAATAAAGCTATAAAATGATTTAAAAATGAAAAGACTGAAGTAATTTTTTCTATATAGTTCTTCACCATTACAAAAAAAAAAAAAAGTATAACTTTATGAAATCTTTGCAAAAGCAAATATAGATAAAAAGATAAAAGTTATCTTTTAATTTTACATATCTAAAATTATTACATGTGAAAGACAAGCAGCCTTTCCCAAACATGGCCCATAAAGTCACCTACTAGAATCGCACTATTATTGTAATTGCAGGCTATCATGCATCGTGAATGGATAGGATTGCCTCCATGCATGGGATAAGGCCCCTTCCCTATTAGCTGTCATCGTCCACCAAAGGGAGTGTAAGTCAAAGGGGAAGAAATATAGCAGAAGATTTGGGGCTGTGCTATTGGATTAGTGAGGGCGTCGTTTATACTGGAGCAGCGATATGTAGCCAACGGGGCTCACCATGACAAAACCATTAGACATCGTTGCGAATTAGAGATTATTGAGGTATTCAGTTTGCAGGGGATCCATCTTTTCTGGATGGAGCCACAGTAGTAGGTATGTAACGATTGATGGATATTTAAAAAATTATTGTGGTATAAACTGTTGTGTGAATTTCTTTGTTACAATAAATGTTCTTGTCTCTTAGTAATAAATAGATTCATAACATACCGCTATGTTAGCAGAACTTGTTGATATAGTATCATTGGGATGTTAGGAAAGGATTTGGTAAAGCTTGAAGAAATTGCCAGATTGGTCGTAAAATCATTTAAAAGTTAGAAATCTATAATTACAGAAAATCACTTGAAATTTACATATAACATATAATATATGTACATGTTGCATATAAAGTCGGCAAGTACCTTCAGTCAGGTTAGTGCTCTGGTATACGAATTCTGCGATTACTGTTTGTATGATTTTATACTCATTTAAATCTGTGCGCCTTTTTCTATTTATATGATCGTATTTCTGATATAAAATTTAAAGTCTTAAAGAATTTTTGTTTTTGAAATATATTTTTTTATTGAAGAAATTGATGAATTCTGTTGGGTATAATATACAAAAAGCATGTGCTTCTAATTCATTATTTCATTCTATAATATTAATTTATTATGTATTTAAAATTTATAAATAAAAAAAAAAGAGATTCTGTTTTTTAATATATATAAATGTATATAATCTCCCGGAAAAAATTAAATAATAATAATTTAAGATTTTGTAATCAAATCTAAATAAGATTTTATAAATTATATAATTTTTTTTTTATCTAAAGGCATGAATTTTATAATAAATATAATCAAATCTTCTACATAAATGAACGGGGCGTCCATTTATAAGTGAATGAAGTATTCCGCAATGAATTTTAAAAATCTAAATAGTTTTGTTAGAAATTTAATAAAAATAGGTGCGCAGTAGATCTACCTCCCCGTGGTGCACCTGGTAACACTTTTCAGTGGCTAAAAGATCTACAAGTTGGCATCATGTTAGATTACTCTGTTTCAGCATGCTTTGTTGTATTCTCTGTTCTTTTTTATTTTTCGTTGTTCTTTTCTTTTTTTTTTTTTTTGGCTGTAATTGTTCATAATCTGCCATTGGAAATAAAAAAAAAAAAAAAAATTTAATAAAATAATTCAATTAGAAGATATTTCTGATACATGCTCATTGAAAACATTGCCTGCGTTACATTCAAAAAATAAAAGAAATATTTAATAGCAAAATCCCATTTTTAACTCCCTTTAACATAAACAACAATTTGTATATTTGCATTAAAATTAAATAAACAATGAATTAAAGGAATTTCTAACAAATGACATACAATACACATACAAAAGAAAAACGATCAAAACATAATTATAAAAGAATAAATAAAATAAATTACAAATCAATTATACTGTTTTAATTTCTCTCATATTATTCATTAAGTTAGCAAAGTGCATTGAATATAAGTAGATTTATTTTTCGTGAATAATTTAAAGAACAATAAGTTTCATAGAATTTTAATGAGATATCATATAGTTCAAATAATTATTTGTGAATCATTGTGTGTGCTATTTGTAGCTTTATCTAATCATTTGAGAAAAGTCTACATAAGTAAAAATAAGCAATTTTAAATGTAATTAGTTGAATGAATAGATTTTAAAATAAATAGAGTTAAAGAATATCAATAAAAAATTGCTCAGTTTTGCTAAACTAAATACAACAAAAAAAAAAAAAAAAAAAAAAAAAAAAAAAATATCAAAACAACATTTGCAGGAAATCAAGTCACTAAATTACTTTATTAGAGTTATTACACGATATTCATATTATTTGTTTCTAGAAAAAATATTCTTTGGTATCAGAATATTTTTTTTCTTATCGAAAGCAACATCTAGATCAAGTCCATGAACCCATGTGTTATCATAGAAGGAGGGAGGGAGTAGCTTCTGTTGTAGTGGAGCACCCGTAGGTATAAGTCTGACTTGGCTCCGAGTCGCTGACGAAGGAGGGCAGTGCCTTCAGGGAGAACTTTTAAGGAGAACTACCCTGAATTTGCGTATAATATGGGAGAAAGTTCGGAAAATTCCCACCAGATAGTCAGACTAAGAGGTAAGATGCTAAACAACACAAACGCCATCGAGCCTCCTCGTTTTTGAAGCAGTTTCTACAACAAGCCGCCATCAGATTTAACCTCAGCCATAATACTCACCAGCGGCGCATGTTACCACTGAGCAACGAGTCAGACCTCAGAATAAAATACAACCCATATATACCCATATTAAATATATATCCAATGCTTTATAACAATAAAAAAAATTTCCATTTATTTTATTTATAGATTTTTAAAACTATTCATTTATAGAACTGTAATAAAAATATATTTTTTTAAATTTCAAAATGTGATCTCATAGATGCATGGTTTCATCAGGAAATGTAAACTCCTTTTTTTTTTGCAACATGAGAAACATATTCAAGACCATAAATATGCAAGATTATGAACCAATATAGCCTGATTTTATTACAAAATAGAAATATCAATTCCTTTTACAACCCATGTTCAAATATTAATTCACTATATTATCCAACAAAGGTGCTGGAATGATATATTTTCTCAGGAGAATAATGGATATTTTCTGCAATGAATATAAAAGGCAGACACCATGCATTTGCTTAAAAATTTTTACCAATAAACTGTGAGAAATAAATGTCAAAAATCATGCTTTTGTATTCGTATTTAAAAACTTGTAATAAAAGTAATAAATTTTTTATTTTATTCAAAAGAAATTTATTTAAAAAATAAAAATGCCACAGTTTTATTCAACATATTTTAAGTAATAAAACTTGTGATAAAATTTCAAACTTTTAAAATTTTGGTTATTTCAATGAATTATAATTCAATAAATTTATTTTTATAATAATATTTTAATAATTAATAATCCAATAAATTTAATTTGGTTGTAATATTTCAATCAATTAATAATTAATAAATGAATAATTAATCCCACAAATTTAATTTGGTTGTAATAATAATTAATAATTCATAAATTAACAATTGATTCAATGCCTTTAATTTCGTTATAATATATTAATGGATTAATAATTAACAATAATAAATAATTAGTAATCAATGAATTTAATTTGGTTATAATATTTCAATTTAGTAATAATTTTTTTTTTTTTAAATTTCATTCACGAAATGGTTCAAATTATTAAATTTGAAAGCATAATTTCATAATTATTAATAAAACGAACATAACGATGAATTACAAAATATAATTTATAGTTCTTTATGTTAGTCACGAAAATTTCTTATTGCCTTATGATTATATTTAATTCCTTTCATTTCTATAATTCAAAAATAATTTGCATATTTTATGATAGTTAAAAAATAATCTAACATCATAAAAGACGAATATTCAAAATTATCACTTTAACCTGAAACGCATCATAATTCTGTACAGCTAATAACAATATTTAGTTGTGATTTATCTGTTTCACTATTTAAGTGAATTAAATAAAATCAAATTATTATCATAGAAAATTTATAACTTCTTTCATCTCAACAGAATAAAGTTTCATAACATCATTGAATTAAGTACAACAGAAAATTAAGTTACATTGCCTGCTTTAAGCATAAATTGAACGTTTATTCTATTTGAATAATTCCATCTAATCATTCCCTTATGACATGCAAAGCACCAAATGAAATACATTCAATTTTCGTGCCATATTTATTCTTCTAAAAAGAGATTTACTAACGAATCCTTAATATAATATAACATGATGCATTTCTTCAACTCCTTTCATTACTTAGAAAGAGTCATGAATATTTTCTAAAAAACTGAGTTAACTGGATAAAGATAAAGAGGCAAAAATAATTAGTGTCACAATTCACAATTTTTCTTCTCCTCAGTGTACAAATGTTAACTTAAATAAATAAGAACTCATCAGCAAAATGGTCTGCATTTTTATTCATACAAATTACTAATAACAACAAGGAAGAGTACGAATAACAGTAAAAAAAAAAAAAGTTATATTTATTTAATAAAAACGAATTCTCATTTCACCAATTGAAATAATTCAAAAGGGGTTGTGTTTTTTTTTATTTTCTTTCTTTTACTCAACTATTTGCTGTCACTTTTCATTACTCTGGTAATACCAAAAAAAAAAGAGTGAAACAACATTAAAACTGTCTACTGCCTTTTATTCATGAGCTTTTTGCTTTGTTCTTAATCTGTCAACGCTGACAGTCGTATTAAAAGATAAAAGGAAGCAAAAATATTTTGCGTTCAACCAGGCCTGAAGAAAGTATCCCATCAACTTGTGCAGAAATATTTTTGCTTCTTCTTCTCCTTCAAATTTTATTTATCTTTTCCTGGAACCGAAAAAAATTAAAATGTTTTGTTTGTGGCTTTTTAATGCTTTTTTAAAAAATGTGTTTATTTCTTTTCAGTTTCGCTCTACTTCTCTTCAGACAAGGTCATCTTGTAGAAAAGAGTTGCTGAGAGTTACGGTAGGATGTAAGGATAACATTTTATGTGCATTCTTCTAACGACATGTCAGAAACTTCGGTGTACTTTTTATTTTGTCTGTTATGAATAATCCAGAATGTCTAGACATTTATTCATTGATTGTATATGAAAACAGAATTGCAAATAATGAAGTTGTGAAAATAGTTCGCATATTTATTGCCTATTTTAAGAAAGTTTAATTTTTTAATCCAGAAGTTATTGTAAAATCTTTTCGGATTTTTTTTTCTGTAGGAGGATACTTCATATAACTGAAGTGCTTCAGATTAATAATATACAAATTTTTACGTAATATATGAACATTTTCGAATCTTTTAGATATAAATATACACCAAAAGTTTAAGTTTGGCATATTGATTCGAGACTCCAAAGATTGGAGGAAACGTAGTCTTTACCATAAAATGAATTGGATAAAAAAAAAATTTTAATGGTCTTCTTTTTTAAAAATTCAATGTTTATAAAAAAAAATTTCGTAAAACACTGAAAAATATAAGGTATATCGTTGTTGTTGTTGTTTCTTATTCTATTTGACAGCAACATCTACATCAAGTCCACGAACCCGTTGGCGAGACATGATAAAGGGTAAAAAATGCAGCTTCTTTTTGTCTTTGACATTACGGCACAAAAGATATGAGGCACCCAAAGGGAGAAGAAGTCTGACTTTTACCCCACCCGGTTATACCCCCGGCAGTGGGCACCTATTTTAGTCGCCTTTTACGATTTGCATAGGGGCTATTCTAACCCGGACCTATATAATGTATTATTTTATGGAGACAAAACATTTCAATAACCTATGCAATTTGAGGACCACTATCCTGCCACTTATCTTCCGTGGGTCGTATTTAAATAAAATGTTGTCCCAGGTCATAAATGAAATATAATAACTCTAATAGTTTTATGAACAATTAAAGTCATTAAATGATGTGCTACATAAAGTAAATGATCTCATTTTTTTTAAATCACTAACCTAATCAAGAACATGGAAAAAGAAAAGTAAGTACACTGGTGTGTAAAACTTAAGTAACAATGTAAAACTTGAGCAGATAGCCATGAAATTGCAGAAAAGGAGGTCTGGAGATCAGTACAATGAACACGTAAGGAAAAGGAAAAGTAAAAAGTACGTACAGTTTTTAAAAAAATAAAAAACTCAAAGTTTTAACGTAATCATTTTCACCGTAATATTAATAAATGGCCAGTATTAATGTGGCCTCCCTTAATCCATTTTGTTATCTCTTAATTAAATTCACTTATCAAAACCAAGTTTCGACTCAAGGAAACACACACACACACACACACACACACACACACACACACACACACACACACACACACACACACACACACACACACACACACACACACACACACACACACACACACACACACACACACACACACACACACACACACACACACACACACACACACACACACACACACACACACACACACACACACACACACACACACACACACACACACACACACACACACACACACACACACACACACACACACACACACACACACACACACACACACACACACAGGGAATCATTTACACACACACATATATATATATAAATATAATACTCAGAGTTACTATCATCAACGGGGCCTGACGGCCGAGTGGCTAGCACTCTGGCGCACTTCGATGCCATTGATGCTTTGTAGTGGAGTGGAATCCACTTTAAACTGTAGGCTTTGGTCTAATATGACCGCAGAACGTTGGACGTAGGGTTGACAACCTTCCCCTCAAAAAAAGAAAACAACATCTCATCATTTGGAATCTGACAATAGACAGAAATCCTTGTACTCACCATGGGGCTGTCGCGCCATTGAAGAAGAATATTATCATCCCGAGAATTAATATATAATTTAGAAAATTGAAGATTTATTCTAATTATTTATAATTTAGATTATTATGAAGAAGATTTCACCTCCAAAGAGTTATATTTGTAGTTAAAACCGTTTTGAATAATTAATATCCATGTTTAGAAAACCAATACCTTCAGTTAGAGTTTGATGTTACACTGAATTTTTGATATGCAAGAAATTATTGAATTCAGCAGAATATGCATGCCAATAAATTTAAAATTACTCCATGAAAAGAAAATACACAAAATCAATAACATGTTTACAGCCAGAAAATTGAATCCACATAAATATCCGAATCCATTCCTAACAACTTCCAATCAAAGTATTTTAGCTGAACGATATTCCCCAATCCTCAGTAAATCAGTTTTCTATTAAGGGAATACTCCAGGAATTAGTATCACCGATAACTGAAAAGATGGCTTTTCTTTTATCTTGGATGGTTCTAATTTCCATCCCTCAGCGAATAGGAGCAAGCAGCATATGTTTTAAACTACAACCGTTAGCAGGGGGTTCAACAGTCTGAACACGTCTACCAACCATCTATTCCCCATAATTCCTTTTTCTCAAGGAATTTGTTGCTGCTTTTAGGGGTGTTTTTCTTCCACCCTTCTTCCCATTCCTTGAGTTGTTTTTTTTTCCTTCCTTTTCCCCCTGACCGTTTGCACGGAAAACTAAAAAGATCGATTGTGTTTTTATTTATTTTTTTTTTCTTTTCTTCCGGGGACCCATGAGTAGAGGTTTTGCCTCAGCGAGGAATGGTACTTTCATCTCTGATGATATCTGCTCCCTGATGGGTATTTTCGTCTCAATAGTCTTCACGTAAGGCAGGCAGGGCTATTTGTTTTTGGCCGTGATGCGGAATCAATAGGAGAATTCAGTGATGAGGAACGGCTGGGATTCGGCAATCCCTTGATTCCTTATGGTGTGTACAACAGCTTCGCCATTCATTATCATCCGCTTGCTTAAGTTTCCAACCTAGATGGTGCTGGGATCGCTAATGAAGTGGAAAACTGAAACGCGTCTTTAATGCCACTTAAAAATAACAAAATGTGCTACATGGAGTTGGTAAATTCTTCAAAAAAAAAAAAAAAATGACAATAGCGTTTTTAGGCACAGAGCAACTTTTAAACTCGTCTATATATGAAAAATACTATGTTAGTAAAAAGAAAATTACGTTAATGATGTTATAGCATGTGGTTCATACAAATTACGTTAATGATATTATAGCATGTGGTTCATACAAATTACGTTAATGATATTATATCATGTGGTTCATACAAATTACGTTAATGATGTTATATCATGTGGTTCATACAAATTACGTTAATGATGTTATATCATGTGGTTCATACAAATTACGTAAATGATGTATCATGTGGTTTATGTTCGTTTCTTTCATTCACATATCATGTTCATACAAATTACGTTAATGATGTCGTATCATGTGGTTCATACAAATTCCTTTAATGATGTCATATCGAGTGCTTCATACAAATTACTTTAATGATGTCATATCAAATGCTTCATACAAATTACGTTAATGATGGCATATCAAGTTGTTCAAATTCCTTCATACATCATGGTTCCTAATGTCATATTATCAATTCATAAGGCATTTTACCAAATTTTAAATGATATTAAATTATTTTTGATATTAAGAGGTAATAATATCATCAGTTGCATATTTTTAGATGATTATTTCCATTCATATCCAAAGGTGCATTTAGTGATTCTAAATTTCCTATTTCCAATTATAATGATACAAGATAATGAATGTTGGATGAATATTATTATGTACAATTATAATTTAACAAATATATATAAATTTGAAAATATTTTATTGGTGAATCATATTGGAGTAATAATCCAAGTCGCTTCACTACTTAGTTACAGTTCTCTTATATTGTCTGTAATTATTGTTTTCATTTTTCTGCTTTAGAAAAACCTGAAGGAAAACATTACTTAGCTTGGAGCATCTAAAAATTATCATTATTGATCCAACTTAAAAAGAGCTTTCTGAACACTTTTCTAACAAAAAATAATTAATAATAAAGAGGTCATGAAAACCATGAATAATGACGATATTATTCCTCTGTTATTTATAAGAAATTGAATATTATATTTGTAAGAAATATGATGACAATATGTACATGAAAGAATTTAAATTGCTTTTGAAAACTGGTATAGTTTACATTATCACAGCTCATGAAAAACAATAAATTAAAATTCATGTGGAATTTTTGACACATTATATTCAATAGCATGGAATATTTAATTTATTTTGTTATTTTTTAAATTAAGAAACGACCTACATTATAATTTTTACCATAAATTTTCATTGAAATTTATATTTATCAAAAAATTTGTTAGTTTTTAATTTATTTTTAAAAATATATTATAATTATATTAATTATATATTTTATTGTATAAAACTTATGTTTATCTAAAAATTGTAAAAATTAATAAGCTTATGTTTATTAAAAATTCGAACTATAAACTATGTGGCAAACCGAAGAAAAAAAGAATCAATGTAAGCCACAATTACACTTACGCTTAACTTTTTCAACTGGCATGGATGGCATTAATAAACAAACGGTTTCTATTTCTCCATTAAATTCCAATTCATTCACCAATTTAAAATAATTTTTAATAAAAAGATTCCATGAATAATATCTATTAATTATAAAATATAAGTTAATGTGTAGCACATTATGTATAGCAATAGCCTTTATGTATAGGCTATTTGATTAAATATTATTTTTATTTTTATTAAATTTCTAAATCATGCATCTTTTGCCTTCAAAATAAAAATAACCCCATACACACATCCTCACCAAAGTATTATAGCCGGCCTCGATCCTTCACGAAAAATTAAATAAGTTCAAGTATTCATTCAGTGCTAACAAAACAAATTAGTTTTTAATTTATTTTAAAATTATATAATTATAAATATATTAATAATATATTTTATTATTTAAAATTTATGTTTATGTAAAATTGTAAAAATTCGTGTTTTAATAAAATTCTGTTTATTAAAATACGAATTATAAATTACGTAGCATACCGAAGAAAAAGGAACAATGTAAGCCACAATGTAAGTTTAACTTTCTCAACTGGCATGGATGGCATTTCTCATGGCATTTTCATTAATATACAATCAGTTTCTCTTTCTCCATTAAATTCCAATCATACACAGATTCAAAATAATTTTTAATAATAGATTCATGGATTATAAAATATAAGTTAATGCATAGTATATTTATGTATATCAATAGCCTTAATGTACAGGATATTTATTTAAATATTGCTTATATTTTTAACCAAATTTCAATACTAACCATGCATCTTTTGCCTTCAATATAAAATAACCCCATACACACATCCTCGCCAAAGTATTATAGCGGGCCTCGATCCTTCACGAAAATTGAAAGTTCAAGTATTCATCCACTGCTAACAAAACAAATTAGTTTTCCCTCTTTTAACGCACTCGTCCATCGGACGAACTATCGACATCCTAACAAGGCAAAACTATGCTTGCCGAAGAGGATGAACATCACTTCAAACTATATTTATCCAGAATTTCTCATCAAGGACGATCGTCCAATGGCTCCTTATTGGGGCTCTATAACTACTTCTGGAAAAGTTTAATTAAATATAGATTCTGTCAGATGTTGTCGAAAGGTAATTTGAAATACTTCTAAATCGTGACTCTTTCACCAACACCATCATCATCATCAGTGACAAGATGGCTTTAAGCATTTGCTTCAATCTTAAATTAAAACTGCACTGGTGAACTATCACCACCGTTCAAAGTTGGCAGATATTTAAACCTCTGGGATTTGGTTATAGGTCATTAGTAATTGGCTTTAATTCAGGATGAATTTTTCTGTAATACGAGTACACCAGATTGTTTTGGATCATGCTAATTATTTTGTTTCAAAATGAAGCGAAAATTCCGGATAATAATTCATCAATATGCTTTCAAATGCTCATTAAGATTCTTTTAATCTGCTTTTATAAATGTGACAATAACAAGATTCATTTAGAAAATACTTTAACAATATAGTTAAAAAGCACAACACGTGCTACAATACGTAGTAGCATGCAGGTGGGCAAGGTTTGAATCAACTGATGGCATCTGTTGCAATCATTGATTTCAGAAAAGGAGACATTTTATATGAATTTGACATAATATTAAAACATAATAAAAAAATCTGTGATTGCTAGGAATTAGTATCGTAAATTTGTAAAACGGATAGTCTTTCTTTGTTAGATTGGTTTGATTTGTCGCTCTATGGTCACTTTGTGCACGATTTAGAGTTAATTAGATAGGGGCCTATAGTTTAACCTAGATTCCGAACCACTAACAAATATCCATGCCACTGCCAGTATTCGAATGAGTACTGTGGTACCAAGGACCAGAGCGTTGGCCAACTAGCCCTCAGGCCGCCCTTCTTTGTTAGAGTAAAAGTATGTGAATGTCCAATTGTGTTCATTCCGTAGAGCGTGGCACCAAGAAATCCAACCTTAGTTAAAACAACGGCAGCACATCGTGCATGATGAAGGTTGTCTGGGAACATCATAATGATGCTTCTTCTTTATTGGCACAGCAACCTCATGGTATACCAAGGCCGTCTGCCTACAAGTAGATTTCGAAATATGAGATGTTATCTTTTTATGGGGTAGTGTTGTTTAGCCCTACGCCCAGTGCTCTACAGTCATATTAGACCGGGACCTACGGGTTAAAGTGAATTCGAACCACTACAAACATTCATGGCACCGCCATGAAACCTGTGGCTTTGAGGGCCATAGATATCACAATGTAATAAATAAATCACAATGATTATAAATAAAAATTCAAATATCAATCAGTACTTAACAAAACAAATTATTTTCCTCTAGTTAATATCTAACTGAACTTAAATTTGTTGTTAAGAAAAATATGATAACCTGAAAAATTAAACATCACTTCATATAACATTTATCCTGAATTTTTCACTACATTTTCCAAAACGATTCACGATTCTTTCAAATCTACAACTACTTAAGAAAAATTTAATAAGTTACAGATCCCATCAGATGTATGTTAAAGGTGAGTTTGAAATATTTTTTAATATTACCCCTTGCCATATCACCAGTAGCAGAATGGCTTTAAACATTTAATTCGAGTTTAAATTAAAGTCGGTGGCCGTGCATCGGTGAACTACTACAGCGATCGTTCAAACTTCGTAACTGTTTAAACCTTCGCGGATTAGTTGCAGCTCATTAGGAATTGACTAGACCTCCGGATGATTTGCTGGCTGCATAATATGGAGTGCTCTATAGGTTGTTCAGGAATATGAGAATTCTGTAATGGTAATGAGAATAGGCCACAACGTGAACTGTCAATACGGCACAGAATTCTGAATAGAAACTTTATTAACCTATATATTTAGAAACGAGAGCTGTTTGAATGCTTTATTCAGATGCCTTTATTAGAATAGATATACTATTGATTTTATAAATTCATTTTAATATATTAATATTTAACAAATCGGACAAGGTATTATAATAGATATGATATAACATAATATAATATAATAGATCAAATACCGTGAGTAACTTTTAAAGTATTTTAGTAAAATTATAAAAAAGCAAACTAGATTTATTGTGTTACAGTATAATTCTCATAAACAAGCATTTTATAATATTTTTGAACATATTACATATGACATACATTACAGATACATAGGAAATGTAAATTTTCCAATGGATTTCAAAAGTAATGAAACAAAACTTAATAGTATATTAAGAATCTTATTTAGATTTTATCTTTCTTCTTCTTTATTGGCGTAATATCCCATGTTGGGACAAGGCAGTCTGCCTATTGGCAGATTTCGTAACATGAGATATTTTCTTTTATGACACTACAGTGTTGTCAGCCATACGCCCAATAATCATATTAGACCGGGAGTTAAGGTTTAAAATGGATCCCGAATCACTACAAACATCAATGACACCACCGGAACTCGAACCCGAAACATCTGGTACCAAGTATCGAGTGCCAGACCGCCAGTCAATCGGCTATCAGACGCAGCTTTAATCATAGAAAGGGACTATTTAAAAAACATAACATTTACATGTTTGTTTTTTGAACTCACGTATTTTTTTTAATTCAGTTAGTTGATTTTAATATCATTAAAATTAATCGATCAAATAAATTAAACTATCAGAAGTAAAAATATTAAAAATCTCTTTATCTAAGAATAAATGTTTTTTTTTTTAATATATTAGTCTATCTATGAAATAAAAATAAACTAGAATTTCTGTACAAAATGTGTTAAAAATTTTTGATGTATTACGTGTTAAATTGTGTGTTAAATACACATATGCTGATACATATGTATGCATGTGTATATTCTTGCCACGTGATATGTGTTAAATTTTTACTAATTAAGCTCAAATAAAAATATTACTTTTATTTTCCTATATAAAAACATTCCTAATATAACGTCATTTTGAAAAAAAAAAAAAAAGACTAGTAAACTCGTATTTTATTACAATGATAAAGTTCAAGTAATAATCTTCTATTAAACCTCCTATCATAAAATCGACATTTATCTCAAGAATAAACGTCAAAGTAACTACTTTAAAACCTCTTTTAAAACATTCATCGCATATCACAATAACCTAATACAAACCAAATACGCTCAAGAATTTAAGTATTCACTTCCTCTACAGTAGTTTTTCACATTTATCCAGGTATATAAAAAGCTCTGAAATACTTGTCAGCTCAATAAATTCGCCCTCAGACTTAGCCTGGAGGTAAGCAACAACTATTTCGGCGAAGCAATGCAGTATTTCCGCATGGCAAGAATCCGCCATATTTGAACAGACACTTCAGATCCGAACTGATATCAGAAGCAAACTCCCAGGAGGCACAAAACGGATACAAAAGGGCAACTCTGGTATCCCCAAAAACACAAGAACTTCCAAACACACACGTTTATATATTCTTTAAAGATGAAAAGAGGATAGTAAAGAAAACAATAAACATATCTAAAATAAAACTCCACAATTCTTCTTCAACTCCTTCCCCCATCATGCAGCTCACGTATCGCAAAGTGATATCTGTATTGACTTTGGCAAAACGTGTTCAGAGGACTGAAGTTCAATATTTACATAAGGCCTTTAGCCTTACCATCCCTCCATCCCTCTCTCCCACACTACCATCCTTTTCAATATATTCTGTTTGGGGAATACTAGAAGTTGTTTTATCTTAAGAAAATCCACGTCCATGAAGTTGCTCAATATGGAGAGTTATATTTTTATTTCACGCGAAGAATATAACATGCTTTTTTATTATTATTATTTCTTTTATGCGAAGAATTTTCAATCAGTCGACACCCTTTTGAATAAAACCTCCCTGTGTAGTAAGTTGGTCTAACCAAATTTTCATTTTATTGTAAAGAACACATATATGTTAATTTCTATTTTATTTCTTTTATTTTTGTGGTAAAGTAAATAACCCAGAGCTTGGCAAACTATCAATCTCTTCTTGGTCTCTTTGATAGTTAACTAGTTTTTCCTCTGTTGACTTTTATATGAATAAATGTGTTGAACTTTGTATTCATTTATATTTGAAATATCTTTTGAAATGCATATAAATTTTATAAAAGAAGATTACGCTTTAGGGTTCCCCAACTGGTTGGAAATGTGATGGCAATGGAAATTAGAACTGTGAATTATATTGAGTAGATTCATTAAGAGTAAATAAAATTCAATTCGAGCTATCGTTTTTACTTCACAAAATGAATAAATGTGTCTTATGTAAATATCTATCAGTATTATAAATCCTATTTTACCTAAGTTCTTTCTAACTGCTCAGTCAATATTAAATAGTTTTTATTTCATCTCCAAAAAGTGAATGTCCAATTTTTTTATTATTTCGTTCTTTGTAAACAGAATAAAACTACGAGATTTTTCAAATCCCATCATTTTACATACTTTTATACATACTTTGCTTAAAAATGACGCAGACTTGAATTCATTTGATAATATTTTGAAAAGAATTGCAATAAAAAAAATCTCTACGTTTGCAAATAGGACTGTATTTATTTAGTAATTCCATAGTGATCTTGTAGACATTCGAAAGAACGTCTGTACATAATGCATTCCTAATAAGATGTCATTAACATGACAAAATATTATATGATTAAATTATAATACGTAAGTATACCAAACAAATTATTTAGATGTAGCAAAGAACCCTATTGCGATAAATATCTTGAATATTAATAAAGTAATATTTCTAAAATCACTATAAATAAACAGATTAAATATTTTCAGACTTAAATATTAATTTTTCATAAATAATATAATTATTAATATAATAATTATAGGATGAGATTTTACTATGGTATAGATCATTATCATACAGTAATCAATAGTCTCATCCTATAAACAGTCCATACACAAACATTTGGATGTACACTATAGTATTTACAATTTTTTAAAAATATTGTTCTGTACTATTTAAATATATTTACAATCGTTCTATCAAGTACAATCTTTAAAAGGAATGTAACATTCATTCAGTATGTTTTAAAGAAATGCAAAACTCGATTCCATATTGAAGAAAATGACCTTTAAATAAATCATCAAAAACTGCAGCACTCTGATACTCATTCAAAGTAAATATTCTATAGTTTGTAAATCAGCAAGCATTTAACATGGATGATAGTGACTGAAATCTGAAGTTCATTTAAAACAAGAGGTTTTGATCTTTTTATTTCCTTTATTTATGAATGTCCATTTAGAAAATAATTAAACATGCTTTTTTTTTTCTTCGTAACGATTGGATACTCTGGATGTAAATATTATTCTTCTACAGCTGGATTGATATGAGTCATACTAATGTTGAGTCTATGTTTCAAAATCCACCTGCTACGCTAGTTATTTCAAAACTTTATATTCATTCGATTCGCTGAATATAACTATATTTGGTAAGATATTGATTAAAATTAATTCATATCTTGCTATTTGTCTTATGAAGACAAAGAATTGGATATATAAATAAAAATTTATGATCAGTTTTTAGAATCGTTTATTTGTTTCAAATTTCAAAAATAGTTTAAAAATAATTTTCTTTACATATTTTTACTTTTTAACAGCATTTTGAATAAACCTACGAATTTATTGGTAATAAAATAAAAAATTACTATTTGTATTTTAGCAATATTATTTATTTTTATAAACCTAATTTATAGATAATAAAACAAAAATTGACTATTTAAAAAATTAACTTTTATGCACTATTTTCCTTGAATTAAATCTAAGTACTAACGGAATATATGTACTGACATTAAAATATTGATATTATACACCTATTTATAATGCGGATTAATATGAAGAGGGAGAAATAGGGTTAATTATGATGTACAAGTTATGTAGCAATTAATTATTATATTATAAGCTACATACTGATAGACATTAAAAATTAATACTTAAAAGGAGATACGGTATTGCATTCAACCGCACCAGAATATTCCTTAGCCATACTGAGGAAAATCAGTCAGTACATAGAGGGCGCTGCTGATGAGCAGCAATTCGTTTTGCCACACATAAAAAAGGAGCATTTGTAATAGTGCATAAATAAGTTGAAGGCAAAACTACAGTTTCCAGAATGTAGTTTCATTAAAATATTGTTATAAAGTATTTTAAGCTAAATAAAATATTTTTAAATTATGTTATGCATTGTAAGTTTTCTTCTTCATAGGCACAACAGTCTGATGGCGGGCCAAGACCATCTTGCCTACTGGCAGATTTCCAGACAGGAGATGATTTCTTTTTAACGGGTAGAGTTGTCAGCCCAAGCCTAAAGCTCTACAGTCAAATTAGACCTGATAGCAGAGTAGCTAGCGTTCTGTCACCCAGTACCACAGGTAATGGGTGTTTGTAGTGGTTTGAAATCAACTGTAAGTTGTAGGTCTCATATGACCATAGAGCCCAATAAGACTTATTCTCATCCACATCCCAAACTGTAAAAGGGCAACTCAGCTCCAGGCACATTGATGTGGTGGGTGGTAGTAGTAGTAGTTCAGTTTCGACCAGGATCTAGCCGGCTGGTGGTGGATTTGAACCACTATAAATATCCGTGGCAACGGGGGAGGGGGACTCGAACCCGAAACATGTCTCACCGAGCACCAGAGCGCTAGTCATTCGACCATCGGGCCCCATCGTAAAGTTTTACTTTTTAGAAAATAGTAAAAAAGGAAGCAATAAAACATGTATACACCAAAATTAAATATTCTTAATTCTAAAGAAAACCGCTTCATAAAATGAATGTAATTTGTTAGTACTATTCATATCAATGCACAATATTTTTTTCCAATTCTAAGTTAATTATCTTCAACATGGAATTTTTTTAAAATTTATATTGATCACATAACAATGTATAAATATCAATTATCAAACCTTATTCTGAAGTGAAAACGTATGATGAAAATAAAACACCTACATCATTCAAAAAAAATATTCAATATTCTAAAACACAATCGAGTACTTATGTGCAATTGTCTATCCAATTTCTAATTAATTGTCCACTTCCGAAAAGAACTGAAACAAAACAAAACAATCGATACTTTTAAGTACTCTGTAAATACAAGTATTCAAGTAGTAAAACTCGAAAAAGTTCTTATTATTTTGTAGTATATACCTGGAACGTACAATAAAAATGAATTTAATATTTTCAGAAAAAAAATGTTCACTTTCAGTGTCGCTTTTACACCAGTTTGTTTGAGTTACAGAAAAACACTTGTGTTAGCTAGTCTTGATATAATTGCGTCCATTGTAATTATTTTTTTTTTTCATAATTCAATTCTTCACGCTTTATGCAGAACAAAGAAATTCTGATAGACGTATAACAGGGAGATACTTCACCCTCATAAATTTGAAGTGGAAACCGCATTGTCCCGCCGGCTCGCCTCGCTTGCAGTTTAAATAAAACACAGCTGCCGATAGTAAAAAACAAAATAAAAGCACATAATGAAATGAAGTTCACATATCCGTGCATATATATTTATACACCTTACTCGGTTCAGTAAAAAGATCTTTATAAAAAAAGTGTCAATGGTTAAAAAGGTTGGAGCATTCTCTTTTGGCAATAGAGCCACTTAACAGACTAATTACAAAAGTACTGGGATTTATTTGATGAAATTTTTAATTAGAACTCCATGAACGCGTAAAAAAATTTTTCCTTGATTTTCATTTGCATCATTATCTTTTAACAAACTTGATTGAAGTTTTTAAAAATTGTTAAAATAAAAAAAATGCGATAATAGAGTGAACCAAACTTGACCAGTGCTTGCTTTTTTTATTTTAT
>BPLR01018892.1:0-21661 GCA_021605095.1 Caerostris extrusa
AATTGCTCAGCTAAACCGAGTCCCTTATTAGAGGCAGCACAATAATTAAAACACATCACTTATTTTAATTGGTCTTTTAGTATTTCAATCGCTGCTGATGTGACAATCGAGGATATATTAGGGAGCCCAAAAATTCACGCAGCTATTCAGAGAGAGGAAAAATCTTCGGTGTCTCCCAACTTTCAGGAAGCTTCTCATAATGGGCGCTGCAGAAGATGAATGGGCCCCGACGTGCGATTAACTCTTTAAGACTCTACTCTTTCCTTTCTTTCAGAGCGAGATTATTTTCTTGGAACTGTTATCACAAGAAGGACTTTTTGCATTTAATTATCACCAATTCATTCAGTTAAGTGCTAAGTTATGCGCGTTTAAAACTCGACTTCAATTTCCTGGCAGAGGAAGAATGGGCGACGTTAAAGCCTCCTCTCCATCCTACAACCTACATAATGCTCCGCAACAATATTTGACGTCTGAGGATCATTAAATTACCTTCAGACTGCTTTTTCTTCGCACTCGCCAAAATCATGGACTCGAAAGTAAATAATTTTCTTGGAAGCCACCAGAGTATCTTTTCTGGTTCATTAGCCTCTTTTGGAAATTAAAGATTGGCTGGTGGAGTTTTTAATAGCATTAAAGTGGAGATCGAAATCGGAGTACTAAAGATCCCTACCCTAATCATGGCATGGTAGGCAAGAGTCTCGTATTTAGCTAAGTTAAGATGATTTGATATTTTTCATTCAAATGGTTGGAGATGATATTTTGAATGCAGGAATATCTGTAGATTTTTTTTCTGATTATTGCTTTTTGCGGATGTTAGTTTCAGTAAGAAATAGAAATTTGAAAATAAAAAGGAAGAATTTAAATCATATAATCACAAATGATTTAATGATTATTTGTTGTGTTGTCTATTCAATAAACTGTGTCCTATTTTGTCATCAAAACAAAAAGAAAAATATGCCGTTTCTAAATATTTATATAATAAGCAAAGGAATTGTGTAGTGTACAATGCGATGTGGTGGGGGCCTGATGGTCGAGTGGCTATCAGGCCCCAGTTCCGTCGGTGCCATAGATGTTCGCAGTGCAAATCCATTTTTAATCTGTAGGTCTCGATCTCATATGACCGTAGAGTAAATATTTATAACCGAAACCAAATCAGACTTCTACCTACGGTTGCTCCATCAGAAGCTTCTCCCTTTCTTTTCAACCATGAGTTTATATTTATTCATGGGCTTGGTCTAGATATCTACCAAGAAGGGTAAGAAACAACAAAACCGAATCTTTGTTTTAAAAGCAACATCTCTACCAAAGGTCTACATAATATTACAATGAATCAATTTTTCAATGAAAAAATGTAACACGTGTGTAGTGCATTAGTCTAACAAATAAAGCACTACAAAAACAATTGCAACAACAATTGCAATTGGCTACTGAACTAATCGCGAGCCGTAGATCATGCTCTCCGTTTGGGCAATTGCGCAGCTAAACCGGTCCATTATTAGAAGCAACACCATAATTAAAACGCATCACCTATTTTAATTGGCCTTTTAGTATTTCAACGCTGCTGATGTAACAATCGAGGACATTAGGCAGCCCTAAATTCGCGAAGCTATTCAGAGACAGAGGAATTCTTCCGGTGCTTCCCAACTTTTCCCTTTCGGGAGCGTCTTCTCATAATGGGCGCTGTAGAAGAAGAATGGGGCCCGACGCGCGATTAACTCTTTTAAGACTCTACTCTCTCCTTTCTTTCAGAGCGAGACTATTTTCTTAGAAACTGTTATCTCAAGAAGGACTTCTTGCATTTAATTGTCGCCCATTCATTCAGCTAAGTGATAAGTTATGCGCCTTTAAAACGCGACTTCAATTTCCTGCCAGAGGAAGAATGGGCGACGTTAATGCCCCCCCCTCCTCCTACAAACACAATGCCCCGCAACCACATTTGACATCCGAGGATCATTAAATTACCTACAAAATTCCTTCCCTGTTTTTCTTGGCACTTGTCAAAATTAGGGACTCAAAAGTAAATAATTTGCTCGGAAGTCATCAGAGTGTCTTTTCTCGTCCATTATCCTCTCGAGAAACTAATGATTGGCTGGTGGAGTTTTTAATAGCATTAAAGTGGAGATCGAAATCGCAGTTCTAACGATCCTTCCACAGATCCTAAAGATCCATCACGGTAGGTAAAAAGAGTTTCAGTTTAGTTAGGTTACGACGATTTGATATTTTTCAGTCGAATGGTAGGAGATGATATTTTGAATGTACAGATAGTGTGTAGAATTATTACTGACATTGCTCTTATTGATCTTATTTTTAGTAAAAGCAGCCAAAAAAAGAAGCATTAAAACCATATAATCTTAAATTTTTTAATGATTATTTGTGCTATTAGAGAAATTATTACGTAATACTTCTAGGCAATATTTTGAATTAATTTCATAATCCTTAATTTTTTCCCCTCGATGACCCGATTTATATCCACTGGATTTCTTTTTGTTGGGTTTCATAAATCCATATTAATAATATGTCTGCTTCTGATATTTTTTATTTTAAAGGAAAAGATATAATTAGCATTCTTCACTTTACACCACAAATGTTATGGAAAAAAATTCCACTTCGGCAGCAAATCAACTGTGGCAAGAAATCAATCTACATCAATCAATTCCCCACAATATAAGCGACTAATAGAACTGTTCTAAATTAATAAATAATGGAACTGGTCTGACGTAGTAATTAATAAAACTGGTCTTACACAGTGCGGTGTCTAACTAATGAAATTAACATGACGTAGCTACTAATAGGGCTGGTCTAACATTGTACAATGTCAAACTAATAGAGCTGGTGTGACATATCGCGGTATCTAACTAATAGAGATCGTCTAACATAATACGATGTATAATACAGATGGTCTAACATAGCACGAAATATAATTAATAAAGCTGGTCTATCACATCGCGTTATCTAACTAATAGAGCTGGTCTATCGCATTGCGATATGTAACATATAGGGCCGGTCTAATATTGCACATTGTCTAACTAATTGGAGCTGGT
Source organism: Caerostris extrusa (assembly GCA_021605095.1). NCBI lineage: Eukaryota > Metazoa > Arthropoda > Arachnida > Araneae > Araneidae > Caerostris > Caerostris extrusa. Next base: position 3,042 of record BPLR01018892.1, read on the forward strand.
GTAGCATAGAGCGACGTCTAATTAATAATGTTGGTCAAACATAGTACAATATTACCAATTAATAAAAGCTGGGTTTAATATCCGATTAGCGAAACCGAAGCGACAGCTTCAACGTTTATGACGGACTTGAAACACGATATGACATGGACTGGAGTCTTCCACTTTGTGTTCTATGAGGATGGGAGGGAGGACGATGGGACCCTTCCCCCAGGCCACCCTGGGATTGCATATTTGAAGTTGTGGTAACGAAATGAGAGTACAGTAGATCCCCTCATGTTGCATTCTGAATAACATTGAAACTATTGCATCTATGTCCCTCTAGCGCCAAAGTATTTCACCGGCCCAATAATGTCTAATAGCTAAACCCAAATAAATAAAGCTAAATATTAAAGCAAAAAATTCCCAATAACCAATCAATAGTGATCTGTTTAAAAACACAAATAACGTAAAAACAAGTAATATAAAAAAAAGTCAATTCCTACTTTTTTTTCACTCTATTGCAGAAAGTCCTTTACAAATAATTTTCATTCATTTTTTAAGTTTATCTGGCGCAATCTATTGGTGGATGGATATATGCAACTTAAATCTAAAAAAATCTAAAATTAATGAATTAAATTTAATGAATGAATTAATATTTGAAAAAAATGTATTAACATCGAGTGTCATCCACGACATGTTAAACAAAATGTGTTTGAACTGGAGTGGATGAATAAAAAGTATTTTATGAACGATTGAAAATTTGAGCAATATATATATAGGAGAGCGTGAGCTAATAGAAGGAATTGAATAAATAAGAAAGCTGAATATTAACGAAAATAATGCCCAATAACCAACCAATAGTATTGTTTAAAAAAAAAAAACATAAAAAATAGTACATGTAAAATAAACCACAGATTTTGTAAGCATAAAAAAAGGCCTTTTTTTTAAAAAAATGACAATTTGTAACATTCATGCACTTAATCCCATTTCAAAACATAACATTCTAAAAAAAAAAATCATTCCCACCATTTTCTGTATTCTCTGTAAGTTATATCTCTGTTACATGAGAGGTTTTCTACTTACGTCTCACGTCTGATATGTTTGTAAGGCATTCTTTCGTTTTGCTACTTTTTACCTCACTAACTTAATCATATTATCCGCTGCGGCTCGTTCAAGCGAAAAACTGTCTCTTAAAAAAATACTTTCTCAGAAAAAAAAAGTTTTGAAAAATATATTCTTTATTTTTTTTCCCCAACAAGTTAAGAAGAGTCGAGAGATAAATTTCGTATTCGGACGGCATTATTCTAAAGTTTTCTGCATAAATTCTTCATAATTCAAAGTAAGAATGGCATCCCATTCATCACCTTTCATAATGCCATGATATATTGTTGTATACATAAAACTCGAGAAAAATATTTAGTATGAAATATTTCATTCCACCTCCGTGCACTAAAGAAAGCCTTATTAATACTTTTATCATGATTCCAAATAGAAAATTTTTAAATTTTTATTTTGAGAATTATAATCTGTACATGGGGGCCTGATGGCCGTGTGGCTAGGTACCACAGACTTCGGATTCGAATCAATTTTATGCCGTACCGTTTCCGTCTTTTTCAAGTATCTTCAATTCGAATTTGAACTCATTGTGACGAGTGGTTCTTTTTTTACAACATTTTGAAAGTGAGACTTCAATTACAATCACCCTGTATTTCCAAGATATAAGTGCACAGTTACAAACACGTTGTTTATATTATAAGTGATCTTTTAGTCCATCCTATCACTTTACTGAGTACTGAAAGAAGATGATACTAACAGAGACATTTATGAAAGATTATTCGCTTCTTCACCTCACTTCACTCCAGGGAATTGTTTTATGTATTCTTTATCGTTTTTCCAGAGGCAATTGGGCAAATAGCTTTTCGCATGAGACTTAGGGATGATTATTTGTTTCCTCTTTGCTATGGCAATAAAAAAAATCTATCTTTGTTCCGCCAGAGAATAGAGGAGAAATGCTGGAACTATTCCACTATCAACATCTGGTGTTATTTTTGCTAGTTCAGACAGACGTGTTAATGCCCTAATTCTTTTGACACAAGCTGTCATGGTTAATGCTTTCTGCCGTCGAGATTACCACGCTCTGATGTCGAGTAAAAAATAAAAAGATTGACAGGGCGAAAGGAAAGAAAAATAAAAGAAAAATGGCAAGCCAGGCTTAAGCAGTTATCTGCGACATCAAGCGTTTTGATATGATACAGACAGTGGCATCGGAAAAATGAAGAAAATGAAGCTTATGTTAAAACCTTTTTTTTTTACTTGAGACTTTTATTCTCTTTATTTTTCAAACATTGTATTAGATTAATTTTTAAAAAGAAATATGTTTTGTTTCATGCCTTTAAAATAAACTTTGCTGTTTTTTTTAATAATGGTAAATTAATTGAAGTGATATTTTTTCGAAACAGGACAAGTGTTTCCTCATACCAGAAAATTTGTTTAAGTATGTTAGCTATTACTAAGGCAGAGGGGTACAGGGTGACATCTAGTCCTGGGCTGTGTGTGCTCTTAATAAGAAAGGTTATATTCATTAAACAAAAACTAATAATAATCAAGGTTAAATAAATATAATTCATGTATCAAATTTATGTGACAATTCACAATGTTAATTATATTAAACCTTTTAAAATTTTGTGCGTTAATAATGCTGTATCAATTGACAGGTGTTTTCGTTCTGAGGTCGTTTGTTACTAAAATGGTAGATGATGTATCAGATTCAGCGTTATCCGGGATGTACCTGCTACGCTCTTCAAGCATTTCATATCCACGATTTTCGACAACTCTTGTTGGTTTTAATCCTACATGACATCCATCTATCTGTTCATCCTCCTCATTGGGGCAACATTCTGGGGGGAAAGGCCGTTTGCCTACTGGCCGGTTATGAGATATAGTAAATAGAATAATCATTTCTATGAAATAGCAACTCGGAAGAAAAAAGAATTTTCTGCTCTTTTGTAGCTTAGATAATGTTATACATAGAGAACGATCGAATTGTCTAAAGCAAAAAGAAAAATAAATAATAATAACTGACTTTTTTTAATACATAATATTTTTAATTTTAAGGCTGTTGCGGAATTATTTTCATTTTTATTGTAGTACATAATATAACTTTTAAGTTGCAAATAAAAATGTTTATTACCTCTGTAACTTGAATTTTTATTTATTTTACCTCTCTAACTCAAAATAAGTTAGAAAGAATCTAGACCTCTACAAGTCGAATATTTTCTTACAAAATCCTCCATAAGCCGAAAACTATAACACGAATTTTTCGGCATCTCCCTTAAAGTACGAATTGCAGAGATACTACTGTATAAAATATACTAATACTTTTTTCTGGAATTTTTTCGGATTTTTATATGGCGTACATTCAGATCTTGTGAAAGGAATTGTCTTAGTAAGGAGTGATGAATCATAAAAATGGTGCTCCAATGTAAAAGTTATCTAAAAATCAGTAGATTTATGGGGAATAAAAAGCGCAAATTCTGGTATCGTAAATAATATTTTAAAGCAATGGAGTTACCAGAAAATCGCGTTCATTTCTACATAGAGGGTTATTATAATTAAAGTGCCACTTTCAAAATGCTGTAAAAAAAAAAAGAAACACTCATCACAATGAGTTCAAATTTGAACTGAAGATACTTCACGAAAGTGGAAACTTTATGACATCAAAAAAAGTTCCACCGATATTTCCCATTCAATTTGGTACGACCTTGTCGGGGTGGATGAGCTTTCCACTACAGTGTCACAACTGTTGAATGACCTGTAAGTCCTTTTTTCCTTTAAAAAACCAAAACAATTAAGCACATTGAACACAGTTGGTTTAATGTGCAACTTATGCCAAATACGCTTAAGTTTCGATTCAAAATATCACTGGCAGCCGAATTCATTTTCTTTATGCCACTTACAGAGCAATCTAATCATACACTTTGGAACTTTTTTTGATTCCGTATTGTTTCGCTCTTCTTCAAGTACCTTCAGTTCAAATTTAAAGTCATTTTGACGTGTGGTTCTTTCTTATTGTGAATGTGGAACTGTAATTATAATCACCCTGTATTTCATACATAATTGCACTGTTACAAACAAGTTGTTTAGATTAAAAGTGATCTTTTGTCCCATCCTATCACTTTACTGAGTACGGCGAGAAGATGATACTATCGGAGACATTTGCGAAAGATTATTAGCTTCTTCACTTCACTTCAGGTGATTGTTTTGTGTATTTTTCATCGCTTTCCTTTTACTAGGGCAATTGTGCAAATAGCTTTTCGCATTTGACTTAAGAATGATTATTTCTTTCCTCATTGGCATCATGGCAAAAATAAAAAAATATCTTTTGTTTCGCCAGAGAATAGAGAGAGAAATGCTGGAACTATTCCACTATCAACATCTGGTGTTATTTTGCTAGTCCAGACAGACGTGTTAACGCCCTAATTCTTTTGACACAAGCTGTCAGAGTTAATGCTTCCTGCCGTCGAGATTACCACGCTCTGATGTCGAGAGTAAAAAAAATAAAAAGAATTACAGGGCGAAAGGAAGAGAAAAAATAAATAAAAATGGCAAGTCCGGCTTAAGTAGTTATCTGCGACATCAAGCGTTTTGATAGGATACAGACAGTCGCAGCGGAAAAATTAAGAAAATGAATGCTTAGGTTGAAAGATTTTTCAACGTCAGGCTTTTATTCTCTTTATTTTTCATAAGTTATATTAGATTAAGTTTAAAAAAAAAATATGTTGATGTTTCAATACGTTTTGTTTCGTGCCTTTAGAATACACGTTGAATTTTTTTAATAATGATAAATTAATTGAAGCAATATTTTTTTCGAAACAGGACAAGTGTCTCATCATACCAGAACATATATTTTACTAGCTATCATCAAGAATGTGTAGTACAGGGTGTTATGTATACTTATTACAGAGTTACATGTGCTCTGCAAATGACAGGTTTTTGTTCATTAACAAAAAAAATATTAATCATGGTTAAATAAATATAATTAATGCAGCAAATTTATGCGACAATTAATTTCAATTATATTAAACCTTTCTGTAAATTCTGTGCATTAATAATGCTGCATCAATTCACAGGTGTTCGATGTGAGGTCGCCAGTTACTAAAATGCCAGATATGTAGCAGATTCAGCGTTATCTAGGAGGTACCTGCTACGCTGTTCACACATTTTATCCCCACGATTTATCAGTCGAATTTGAACTGAAGATAATTGTAGAAGGGAAAAACGGTATGGCATCAAAAGAAAGTTCCCCGATTTTTTCCCATCCAATTTGGTATTACCTCGTCGTGGTGGATGGGATTTCCACTAATAGTGTCACAACTGTTGAATGATTTGGAAGTTATGTTTTCTATCAAAAAACCGAAACAATCAAGCACATGAAGCAACTTATGCCTAAAACGTTGTCATTTCGATTCAATATATCATATACTGGCAGCCGAATTCATTTCCTTTAGGCCGCTTATAGCGCCATCTATTAATACACTTGGGAACATTTTTTTGATACTGTACCGTTTCCCTCTTCTTCAAATATCTTCAGTTCAAATTTGAACTCATTGTGACAAGTGGTTATTTTTTTTTGTATCATTTTGAAAGTGGGAATTATAATCGCCTGGTATTTCCGAAACATAATTGCACAGTTACAAACACGTTGTTTAGATTAAAAGTGATCTTTCAGTCCCATCCTATCACTTTACTGAGTACTGAGAATATGATACTATCAGAGACATTTGTGAAAGATTATTCGCTCCTTAACTTCACTTCAGGGAATTGTTTTGTGTATTCTTTATCGTTTTTTTTTCAGGACAATTGTGCAAATAGCTTTTCGCATGGGACTTAAGGAGGATTATTTCTTTCATCTTTGCGATGGCAAAAAAAAACTATCTTTGTTTCGCCAAAGAATAGGGAGAGAGAAATGCTCAAACTATTCCACTATCAACATCTTGTGTTATTTTGCTAGTCCAGACAGATGTGTTAACGCCCTAATTCTTTTGACACAAGCTGTCATGGTTAATGCTTCCTGCCGTCGAGATTACCACACTCTGATGTCGAGAGTAAAAAATAAAAAAGAATGACAGGGCGAAATAAAAATGACGGCAAGTCAGGCTTAAGTAGTTATCTGCGACATCAAGCGTTTTGATATACAGACAGTGGCAGTTGAAAAATTAAGAAGATGAATGCTTAGGTTGAAACATTTTTTTTTTATGTAAGGCTTTTATTTTCTTTATTTTTAAATATTGTACTAGATTAAGTTTTAAAACAGAAATATGTTTTGTTTTACGACTTTGAAATACACGTTGCTGTTTTTTTTATAATGATAAGAATGATAAATTAATTGAAGTGATATTATTTTGAAACAGGACACCAGAAAATTGGTTTTACCAGCTTTCACCAAGGATGAGGGGTGCAGGGTGTCATATACACCTAGTCCAGGGTTGCGTGTGCTGTGAAAAAGACAGGGTTAAGTTCAATAACAAAAAAATATAATTAAGGTTAAATAAATATAATTCATGCAGCTAATTTATGTACCACTTCAAAATTTTAATTATTTTAAACCTTTTTATAAATTCCGTTTAATAATAATGCTGTGTTAGTTGACAAGATGTCTCGATCTGTTTGTTGGTTCGAGGTTGTTTGTTATAAAATGGCAGATGTGCATCAGATTCAGCGTTTTCCAGGATGTATCTGCTACGCTGTTGAAACCTTTTATTCCCATGATTTTGAACGATTCTTACGTTTAACATCCATTTATCTATCTATCGTAGGCCCAAGCGTGCTAGCAAATTGACCATCAGGCCGCAGTGCATAAGAGATGAGGTTCAATCCACTGGCGGCATTGTTGTAGGTATTGTTTTAAGGGGAGTCTCCATTGCGTTTGTGATTTCAGCATCTTTCCCCGTTACTTGGACTACCTGTTGGGAGTTTTATTGGTGGTAATTCCCCCTAAAAGTCCTTCTGGAAGACACCGCCATTCTTTTTCACGACACGGAGATAATTCAGACTTCTACCTACTGGTTCTCCATGACAACAGAATTTGTCCCCTTTCCTTCCATCCATGAGTTGATTACTCATGTGGTGTCCGTCTCTCGGTGCCATACACTGAGGATTAGTCACAACAACAAAAAAATCAATTTTAAGTCAGATATTCACGACCGTTGGGACATACTTTAGAAAGTTTTTAATCTTGTACACGAAGGAATTTTGTTTAACCATTTTTGAACAAAGCATTGATATTTTTGTATTTAAAATACGAATTACGAAACCAGTTTTCTTTTATTCTACAAACGTAGCTCTTAATATTTTCACACATTTTCAGATTTTAATGTAATATGTAACCTGAAACAGTTATTTTTATAGTCGGTTTCAAAGAATAACATGATGCATAACTTTTGTCTACTGTAGAATGATTAATTTATTCTATTAAATATGGTGATCATGGCCATCATGTTCTAATCTTGGTTCGGATCCAAAATTGGTTTTTGTTTGTCAGATTATCCAAAACTTAAACAGCAGATATCTACTTCTCAACAAAATAAAAGTGAAATCAAACACACCTTAGATTCTGAGATTCAAGTCTATTGGGTTTTCACAATAGCTTTGTTTTTTGTTTGTATTTTATCTCATTTGAATTATTTTTATTTTAATAAATGTTTTCACAAAATCTAGTTAAGCGATTTAAAAAAAAAAAATAAGATATCCTGCAAACATATATCTAAACAATTTTCAGATCCATATGATATTTATTGGAATGAAAGTAATTTATTAGAATATAAACGAATTTTTTTATTATTAATAAAAAAAAAGCTTTAATAAACTGGTATATCAACAATTCCAGTTTTTGAACCTACGTACAATGCCGCTAAATTTTTTAATTTCTTTCATTATAAAATATTAAAATTAAATTAAGTACTTAAAATAATTTGTTCTGCTACTCATAACTTTCTTTTCTTATTTGTTGCAATTTTAATGAATTACGTTTAATAAAATTACTAACAGATGTCAATGGGCATACTGATTGAAATTATATCTATTTTTATCTCCAATTATTTTTTCAATTGTTAGCGAACTCATAAGATAATTATAGGAGCATTCACAAACATTTCATTATCTGTGACATTCCTTAAATTTTAAATAGGGTCATACTTCGATGGAAAAGGATTAAATTTTCTTTAAAGAAAGCTTAATAGAATATAGTAAAGATTCGAATAATTATTGAGTTTTGTGGAACATTTATAATTACTCGTCAAGAGGTTTTGATTTCGACAAATAATAATTAGCAATTTCGTTGTAAATGAAATCTTTATGTTAACTAGTTAACTGAACTGTTATGCTTATTATAACTAGTTGCCTGGATGTTATTTTGATGTATTGTTGAATTAATGTACATTTTTATAGTTCTATGTTATAAAATGTATGTTGTAGTTTAACATAATACCAAGTAATTTATTGAAACTTCAGCTTAAATTTTTAAAAATTATTTTAACTGGTGAAAAACGTTACGGTTTAAAGGGACGTATTTCAAAAATTTTGTGTTGTGTATTTTATTCATCCGTGCCTACTAATAAAAGATGCTCCTGTCATACTTGCACACGAATTGGAGAAAGTAGGTGAGTGTACTTTAGAGTAACGCTGTGACAGCTGTCCGAATATTTGACAGAGATTCTACAGGACAAAAAGTCTGGTGGGTTTGCTGGCTGTTCAAAGTTTATTTTTGCTTTTGGAGGCTCTTTTCTTGCTGATCTACGACATCATTTTTTATTTGTCGTATTTTAAAACTTTTGATGAAAGATATTGTTGCAATATTTATCTCAGTTGCAATATTTTCTTTTATTCGAAAAAGTATGCATGTGTCAAATAGTATTGGATGTTTATATTTATTAATTAAGTTGTTTGCATGGATATATCCTGTATTAGGACTTTGATTGTATTATATATATTGTATTAATTATATACACTGCATTAATTATATATACTGCCTTAATTATATTTTATTTACTGTATAATATTGTATATACTTTAATTGTACTTGGACTTGTAGGACTTGGAATGATCTGATTGTAGGAGTGCGAGTTTTCAGGTTATTTTTATTCGAAGAAGTATATATGATTCAAATATTAATTGATGTTTATCTTTACTAATTAAATTGTATGCATTAATATTATCACTTTGAATTCAAATCAAACCATTTGTCTATGTATTAAGTATTCCTTTCTATAATTGCTTATAATTTATTTATTGTAGTAGGACTTGGATTTTATTTATATGCTGTATTAGTTATATTATATTATATTTACTGTATAATTTTATATATACAGTAAATATTATAGCACTGTATAATATTATATATACTAGACTTTGAATGATCTGATTGTAAGAGTGCCAGTTTCGAATTGAGTTGAAAACGTTTGAACACAACAGATGGCACGAAACAATTTTCGTTTCTCAATGACATTTAATTTTATGAATCGTTGAATGCTTTTCCTGGTGGTATTCTAAGTCAAACGAAAGAAATGCTGTCAATCTAGTGAAATAGTTTTTCAATTGTAAACTAGTATGTCACACCCATGGATCAAATGTGAAGAAGAATAAATATTTCACCCATGTATATTGTAAATGTCCCACTTATGTATACCCCAGGTAGCCCACTGGTTTTCATTTCAGTGTCGTGTAGTAGAAAACTCCCACAAACATCTAGATTGCAGATTTGTGACGCCCAAACTCTACTACGACAATCCTCATCGTGAGAATATTCTATAAATGATTCTTTCAAGTAGGCTAGAGTGATTACTCATTAATTTTTTTAAAAAATTTGAAATTTGTAATGAGCCAAAGAGAAACGCTCTTGCAAAATTAAATACGTCCTTACAAAAAATATGTAGTAGGTAACTAGGAAATTAATTTTATTAAATTTTAATAATGTCATACAGTTTATTAACGTTTTTAATGGGGCCTGAATGGCCGAGTGTCTGGCACTCGGTACCACAGGTTTCGGATTCGAATCTCGGTGGTGCCATGGATGTTTGTTACTTGTTCGGAATCTACTTTAAACTGTTCATCCCGGTCTCATTTAATTGTAGAGCGGCATTTAATTGCGCTCTATCAAAACAGAAGCTTCCCCCTTTTCCCTTCAACTACGTGTCCATACGGGTTCGTAGATTGGTCTAGATATCTACCAAATGGGATAATAAACCACTATCCCATTTTTATCTGTTGTTTTAAAAGCAACATCACTAACAAAGGTCTACATAACATTACAACGAATCAGTTTTTAAATGAAAAATAAACGGGATGCAACATGTGTGTAGTGCCTTAGTCTAACAAATAAATCACTACAAAAACAATTGCGATAACCGGTTATTAAAAATCTATCGCACAAATCACGAGCCGTAGATCATGCTCTCCGTTTGGTCAATTGCGCCGCTAAACCTTTCCATTATTTGAAGCAGCATAATAATTAAAACGCATCATTTATTTTAATTGGCCTTTCAGTATTTCAACGCTGCTGATGTTGCAATCGAGTATATTAGGCAGCCCTACATTCACGAAGCTATTCAGAGAGAGAGAGGAATTCTTCAGTGCCTCCCAACTTTTTCCCTTTCGGGGAGCGTCGTCCCATAATGGACGCTGCAGAAGATGAATGGGCCACGACGCGCGATTAACCCTTTTAAGAATCTACTCTTTCCTTTCGTTCAGAGCGAAGATTATTTTCTTGGAACTGTTATCTCAAGAAGGAACTTCTTGCATTTAATTATCACCCATTTATTCAGTTAAGTGCTAAGTTATGCGCGTTTAAAACTCGACTTCAATTTCCTGCCAGAGGAAGAATGGGCGACGTTGACGTCCCCCCTCCCTTACAACCTGCATAATGCCCCGCAACCACATTTGACGTCTGAGGATCATTAAATTGCCTTCAAACTCTTTTCTTTTCACTCGTCAGAATCATGGACTCGAAAGTAAATAATTTGCTCTGAAGCCACCAGAGTGTCTTTTCTCGTTCATTAGCCTCTCGAGAAACTAGCGGTTGGCTGGTGGAGTTTTTAATAGCATTAAAGTGGAGATCGAAATCGCAGTACTAAAGATCCCCCTCATTATGGTAGGCAAAAAGAGTCTGGTATTTTAGATAGGTTAAGAAAATTTGATATTTTTCAATCAAATGGTTGGAGAGGATATTTTGAATACAGAGAATATCTGTAGAATTATTACTGACTATTGCTTTTGCTGAAGTTAATTTCATTAAGAAACGGACATTTGAAAATAAAATAAAGAAGCATTAAAATTATATAATTTTAAACGGTTTAATGCTAATTTGTATTGGTATTGGAAAGATCATTACGTAATAATTTTAGGTAATCTTTTCAACTAATTTCATGACTGGCTGTATTTTTTGTTTAAAAAAATGCAGTCTGTCTGAAAAATTGCTTTATTATTCGGGGTCGAACCTGGGATTCTGTCAAGTGGATGTAAAAACAGATACGGGAGCTTTCTGTTCGTCTATATTTAACGAGTTTGGTTCCAATTACCTCAGTTCCAATTATTATCCTCTCCTCTCAATTATGTTCCTCCTCAGTTATTCCAACTGAACACCCAAGAGTGCTATACATCTGGCCGTTCTGTACCTTTTCCCCATAAGAATATTTATTGACAATCAGAAATAAAATATAAACTCATTTATATCTTGCTGCCACTGCTGTTTTTCATCTATGTATGAGGTGCGAAACTACTGACTTTACACGAGGACCAGCTGTCACTTCTTTTCTTATTGGAGATTACTCTGCCTTTAATCTTTTCTTCTTCGTCTAACACAAGTTCTCAAAATGCGAAATTTTTTATAAACAGTCTTCTCATACATTGATCATTGGAAACATTTCTGTTGTCTATTCGTTAAACCGCGCCTTTTTTCGTTATCTAATATAAAAGAAAAATATGCAATTTTTAAATATTTATATAATGAGCAAAGGAATTGACTGGTGAATAGTGCAATGTCTAACTAATAGAATTGATCTAACACTGTTATTAATAGAACTGGTCTAACACGGTGACTAATAGAACTGGTCTAACATAGTACAATGTCTAAATAATAGATCTGGTGTGACATAATACGATGTCTAATACAGATGGACTAACATAATACGATATCTAATTCAGATGATCTAATATAATACGAAGTCTAATAATGTTGGTCTATCACAGCGGGATGTCTAACTAAGACACCTGGTCTAAGATAGTGACTAATAGAACTGATCTAACATACAACGGCGTCTAATTAATAAGGTTGGGCTAACACAACGCGGCCTCACTAATTAATAGAGTTGCGTTTAATATCCTAATTAGCTAAATCGGAATCGACAGCTTCAACATTTATGGAAGGCTGAAACACAATATGACATTGGCTGGAAAGTCTTCCACTGGGTCCGATGAGGATGAGTGGAAACGATGGGACTCTCTCCCCACCAAGGTCATCGTGGGATTGCATATTTAAAATTGTAACGAGAAAATGAGAATGCAGTAGGCCCCTCATGTTGCATTCTGAATAACACTGAAACTATTGTAGCTATGTCACTCTAGTGCCGAAGTATCTCATCGGCCCAATAATGGCCAATAACCAAACCCAAAATAGATAATAAAACTAAATATTAATGCGAATAATGTCCAATAACCAACCAATAGCCTATTTAAAAAAACAAAAAAAATTTAAATAGTAAATGTAAAAACAAACCACAGATTTTGTGAAGAATAAAAAGGCCCCTTTTTTAATAAAAATGACAATTTGTAACATTCATGCCCTTAATCCCATTTTCAAACATGAGATTCTAAAAAATTATTGGCGCCATTTTCTGTATTCTCTGTAAGTTATATCTCTATTACAAGAGAGGTTTTCTACTTATCCTCTGACGTGTTTGTAACGCATTCTTTCATTTTGCTACTTTTTACCTCACTCGCTTAATCATATTATCTGCTGCTTCTCGTTCAAGCAAAACAGTCTCTAAAAAAAATAATTCCTCGGAAAAAAATCCTGGAAAAATTTCTCCTTTATTTTTTTTTCCCAACAAGTTAAGAAGAGGCGAGAGATCAATTTCGTATTCGGACGGCATTATTCTAAAAGCTTCCTGCATAAATTCTTCATAATTCAAAGTAAGAATGGCATGCCATTCATCACCTTTGATAATGCTATGGTATATTATTGTATACATAAAACCTGAGAAAAATATTTAGTGTGAAATATTTCATTCCATCTCCAAGGCACTAAAGAAGGCCTTATTAATACTTTTATCATGATTCCTAATAGAAAACTTCTAAAATTTTATTTTGAAAATTATAATCTGTATATAGGGGCCTGATGGCCGATGGCTAGCACACTGGCGCTCGGTACACAGGTTTCGTATTCGAATCTGGGCGATGCCATGGATGCTTGTAGTGGTTTGGAATCCACCTTAAGCCATTGGTCCCGGTCTAATAGGATAGTAGAGCGTTGTGGGGTTTTTGCTACTCGCATCCGTAGCATATCTTCTAGCTACATGTGCCCCTGGGTAGAGTTAAAGGAGTAACAGTGGTGCAGTCCTTGTTTATGGCATAAAGCTTAACTGTGTTTACATTGTTAACTGCATTAGATAGAATAAGATATTCTGTATATTTTCACAAGACATCATATTCCATTCTTATATGCGGAAAAAATATCTAAAGGGAAAATGATGTCTTGTGGAAAGACTTAGGTATAACTGTCCCTCTGTATGTCATACGGTAAGGCTTGAATGGTCACTCCAAAGAGTTAAGTCGAAGATTCGTATCATACGCTTACAGATTTATAGTATCCATCCTGGCGAAAACCTTTGGTGCAGCATTTTTTGTCGAGATTTCGTATCAAGCACTCTAACCTCGATATTACTCTGCAACTGGATGCGGAAATACTTGCATATAGTGTCATAATCACCATCGACTGTACTCATTTTTAGAGAAGGGTGATGCTATTGTTGTTTCTTATCCCACTTGGTAGACATCTAGTAGAAGCCCATAAACCAGTATGGACTCATGGTTGAAGGGAAAGGGGGTAGATTCTGTTATGATGGAGCACCCGTAGATAGAAGTCTGACTTGCCTGCGTGACGATCTTACAGTCATAGGAGACCCGGACCTACGGCTTAAAGTGAATTTCTGAATTACTACAAACATCGATGGCACCTCCGGGACTCGAACCTGAAACCTGCGACACCGAGCGTCTAAGCGCTAGATAATCAGGCCCCAGTTTTCAAACTATACAATGTTTTTGCATTATTAAATATTAAAGGGCATATGGATATGAACTGTACAGTAAAAAATCGCATATGGACATGCTGCAAGAGAAACAAAAGCCAACTGTTATCCTTACAGTCTTATTTATTATAGTATCTTAAAAATTGGGGATGAAAAAATTTATGAAATGACTCGTTTTAAGGGTTCGCTTAAAATGTATGAGCAGCTGTAACTACAGTCCGTTCTTCTAAAATCTCATAATCCAGAATATAATTAGAATCAATATTGATATAAAGATAGAAGTAAAGTAGAAAAGTCTTACTGGGCTCCGTGACGTTCTACAATCATATGAGACCGGGACCTACGGCTTAAAGTGAATTCTGAGCTACTATAAACATCAGTGGCACAACCGGACTCAAACCTGAAACCTGTGGCACCGAGTTCCAGAGCGCTAGACATTCAGGCCAAAAGGCAGTAGGCCATTTAACTCTATTGCTTACCTTGCTCTGGCTCGTAGCCAAAGTATTCTATCAGAAAATGCTTAAATATTTCTTAGTAATCAGTATGATACACATACTCCTGTTTTTATTGTCACTTTTCAATCCTATTCGCTATATAAAGTAAATCACACAAGAAAACATTTCAACGGCGGGGTCATAACTAACAACACATCTTTACGTGACAGGTAGCCATAGTGTTTCCCTAACTTTTCTTTAAACTATATTTGAAGCCATAAATTCAGTCTCAACAGAATTATAGATAAAACATAAATTCGATTTTTATTACTGGTTTCCATTACAACCACTGTTTTGAAAAAAGGCTAAATCCTTTTGAAATTACGACTGAATGTTTTATACTATAAAATATACTAGTACTCCTTTCTGCAATTTTTCTTCAGATTTTTACATGGCGTACATTCAGTCCTTGTGGAAAGGAATTGTCTTAGTAAGGAATGATGAACCACAAAAATGTTGCTCCATTATAAATGATTCACGCGGGAATAAAAAGCCCAAATTCTGGTATAGTAAATAATATTTTAAAACACTGGAGTAACCAGAATATCGACTTCATTTTTAAATACAGAGTGGTTATAATTAAAGTCCCCTTTTCAAAATGCTGTAGAAAAAGAATCACTCATCACAACGAGTTCATATTTGAATTGAAAATACTTGAAGAAGGGGGAAAACGGTACGGCATCAAAAACAATTCCACCGATTTTTCCCATCCAATTCGATATGACCTTGCCGTGGTGATGGGCTTTTCACTAACTGTATCACAAAGGGTTGAATGACTTAGATGTCATTATTTCCGTCAAAAAACCGAAACATTAAAGGACATTGAACACTACAGTAGGTTTAATGTGCAACTCATGCCAAATACATTTACATTTCAAATCAAGATGTCACTCGCAGCCGAATTCACTTTCTTTATGTCGCTAACAGCACCGGACATCGTCGTTGTATCTATTAATACACTTTGGAACTTTTTTTGATGCCGTACCGTTTCCCCCTTCTTCAAATATCTTCAATTCAAATTGGAACTCACTGTGACGAGTGGCTCTTATTTTACAGCATTTTGAAAGTGGGAATTTAATTTTAATTACGCTGTATTTCATACGTAACTGAACTGTTACAAACAAGTTGTTTAAATTAAAAATGATCTTTCAGTCCCATCCTATCACTTTACTGAGTACTGAGAAGATGATACTATCAGATACATTTGTGAAAGATTATTCGCTTCTTCACTTCACTTCAAGGAATTGTTTTGGTGTATTTTTTATCTTTATTTCTCTTCCAGGGGTAATTGTGCAAATAGCTTTTCCCATGGGACTTACGGATGATTATATCTTTCATCTTTTGTAATGGAAAAAAAAATGCATCTTTGTTCCGCCAGAGAATAGGGTGAGAGAAAAATGCTCGAACTATTCCACTATCAACATCTGGAGTTATTTTGCTAGTCCAGACAGACGTGTTAACGCCCTAATTCTTTTGACACAAGCTGTCAGAGTTAATGCTTTCTGCCGTCGAGATTACCACGCTCTGATGTCGAGAATAAAAAATAAAAAGAATGACAGGGCGAAAGGAAAATAAAAATGGCAAGTCAGGCTTAAGTAGTTATCTGAGACATCAAGCGTTTTGATATGATACAGACAGTGGCAGTTGAGAAATTAAGAAAATGAATGCTGAGGTTGAAACATTTTTTTTACGGAAGGCTTTTATTCTCTTTATTTTCAAGCATTGCATTAGATTAAGTTTTAAAAAAGAAATATGTTTCGTTTCATGCCTTTAAAATACACGTTGTGGTTGTTTTTGGGTTTTTTTAATAATGACACGAATGATAAATTAAAATGACATTTTTCGAAACAGGACAAGTGTCTCATTACACCAGAAAATCTGTTTTACTAGCTATCATCAAGGATTTGTGGTACAGGTGTTGTATACACCTAGTTCAGGGTGTGCTTTGAAAAAGACAGGCCTTTGCTCAATAACAAAAAAGAATAATCATGGTTAAATAAGTATAATTCAGGCTGAAAATTTGACAATTTATACTTTTAATTATATTAAGACTTCTTAGAAATTCCGTGTATTAATAATGCTGCATCAATTGACAATTGTTTTGATCTGAGGTCGTTTATTACTAATATGGCAGATGTAGCAGATTCAGCGTTATCCAGAATGTACCTGCTACGTTTCACAAACATTTTATCCCCACGATTTCCCCTTGTCTGTTTTAACCTGACACGATACCCATCTATCTATTAAGTCCAAATATTATAATATTTTACCAATTGTTTTTTATTATATTAAAATGTATGACCTCTTATTTAAATTGCTTAGCTTAAAATTTTATCCTCAAATATTTTAATAATTGCAAACTTATAACATAATTATAGGAGCATTTACAAAAACATTTCATTATCTGTGAAGTTCCTTAATTTTTAAATAGTGTCCTATTTCGATGGAAAATGATTATATTTTCTTTAAAGATAACTTAATAGAACACAGTAAAGATATGGATAATTGTTGAGTTTTGTGGAAAATTTATAATTACTCAGTCAGAGATTTTGATTCTGAAAAATAATAATTAGTAATTTTGTTGTAAATGAAATATTTATATTAAGTAACTATCCTGGATGTTATTTCGACGTATTGTTGAATTAATGTACATTTTTATACTTCTATGTTATAAAATGCATGTTTTAGTTTTAACATAATGCCAAATAATTCATTAAAACTTCAGGTTAAATTTAACTAAAAAATTATTTTAACTGCTAAAAAATGTTATGGTGAAGTGACGTATTTCAAAGATGTTGTGTTGTGCATTTTATTCATGTGTGCCTATTAATAAAAGATGCTCCTGTCATAGTTGACACGAATTGGAGAAAGTAGGTGAGTGTACTTTAGAGTAGCGGTGTGACAGCTATCTAAATATTTAACAGAGATTCTACAGGACAAAAGTCTGGTGGGTTTGCTCGTTGCTCAAAGTTTATTTTTGCTTTTGGAGGCTCCCTTCTTGTGTTGATCAATCACATCATTTTGTGGGTCGTATTTTAAAAATTTTTACATCAGTCGCAATATTTACTTTTATTCGCAGAACTATGCATGTTTCGAATAGCAATGGATGTTTATCTTTACTAATTAAGTTGTATGTATTAATATTATCATTTTGAATTTAAAACAAACCATTTTTTTATGGTTTCAGGGCTCCTTTTTAAATAACTGCTTATAATTTATATTCTGTAGTAAGATTTATGCTAGTTATGAAGGTTAGTTAGCCCTAACCTTCAAAAGACACGTGTATATAATTTGACAGCTGTTGCACTATTAGTATGTGAGTTACAGCATTTTTAGTGAAGCACTTTTGTTAGTTTGAAAAATGGATAAAAGGAATTTCGTGTGTTAATAAAGCATTGCTTTTTGGAAGAAAAAAAAAATACTATTGAAACCAAGGCTGGGTTTGATAAACATTGTTCGGACTTTGCACCAGGAAAATCAACCGTAGAAGTGGTTTGCTAAATTTAAACGAGGCGAAATGAGCGCCGATGACTATTTACGCAGTGGACGCCCCTAAAGAGGCAGTGTTACCGACGAAAATCAAACGTCCACAAAATAATTTCTGATAACCGTAAATGAAGTCGATTGAGATAGCTGAGACACTAAAGATATCAAAGGAACGTGTTGAATAGTGAAGCTATCGTGAATGAATATTTGGATATGCGAAAAGCTCTGTTCAAAGTGGGTGCCGCGCGAGCTCACAATCGACGAAAAACCACAACGAATTGATGATTCTAAGCAGTGTTTGGAGCTGTAAAGCCGAACTTTTGCGTCGATATGTGACAATGGATGGAAACATGGCTCCCTCATT
>BPLR01018893.1:0-18934 GCA_021605095.1 Caerostris extrusa
AAAAATAATATTGTAAACAGATTGTACGGCGTTATTTGAACTTATATCAGTATCCCTGCTTTGCATGTGCTTTTTGGTGCCTTTAGCATCTGTTATGTGTGAGGTTGGTATAAGAGATTTTTAAATTCAGTGCGTTATTCGGAGGTGTGTGACGAATTACTTCGTCAGGTAAAGGAAACTAATCGTTTACAGTTTGAATGAGCACAGTAAAATATATAATCAGTTAGGATTATTCAAAACAGAATGACGGCCCTTTTTGGCAACATTATTGCACAACAATTTAGTCTAATATTTTAGGAACTGGTATGGCTTATAACCTATATATATCTGCCAAGCATTTTAAAATCAAGTACTCCACTATATCTGAAAATCAAAAATAAGCTCTGAATACTCTGTGCTTAGCTTTTCAAGGACTGAAATGAACAATATAACATTATGATAACTCCAAAACTATGATAACCAACTCAGATTGTAAAAAATAACAAATTAACCATACCATAAAAGAACCTACAAAAAAAAAAATTTTTATAAACGTTTTATACACTTTGCATTAATTTCTCTACTTTACAAAAAATATTTTTGTGCTTCACATTGGTAAAAAATATGGAGAATACAAATTCTAAAAAAGTTTATATGTTTTAAGGGACAGAAAGCAAGCACACATCCAAGCTTCCACAAAAATAAGATCAATTGAAATAAGACAAAGAACTTGAAGAAAAATACGATTTTTATAAGCGCTTTTCAGAAAAAGCTAGCATTTTCCATTTCAGTGTAGCATCTAACTTTGGCTTTTCCGGAGAACAAACTTTGCTGAGTTTCATTTAAACTAATGAAGCTCAAGACTAATCAAATCTTTGATAGTTACTTTTTGTCAGAGACTATTTGGAAATTTTTGTTAGAGGTTAATATCACTTTCACTTTTCCAAATGGGTATCAAAAAAATATTGATTGGACCACGCTTCCAGTGTAATTACCTAGCAGCATTTTCTTATTGCAGCCTCAAGGAGACTCAAACTTAGGCTTACAGAGGAAGCAAAAAGGAACTAATTTCAAATCACTGAAGCACAGCCTCTAAACAAAAACTTCAGGTTTCCAAGCCCCTGAAGCTTGCATGCCTCTCTACTCTGTGAGTACTACAGAGAGGGAAGGCACCCATTTCAAGCACACAGTGCCTGGCTCGGAAATATAAGCTTCCCGTTTTATAAAAGAAATAATTACGATTCACTAGTTTTACCAGGAATCAAGTATATTATATTATTAAGTTCAAGCAAGGAGCTCAAACCACCTGAAAAGCCAGATCAAACTTGCTCACGATAGCTAAAAGCCTATTTTCTTTGGCGCAGTCAACCACAGATCTTTTCTTTTTCATGCTTTTTTATATCAAGCTATATGGCGGAATTGAGCAAGCTGATTTCCAACTCGGAGAACTCCAAACAAACAGAAAATAGTAATTTAAGAGCTTAGAGTTCATCGAATACTGTGGACACAGATCGCAGAATTCTATTTTATTTTGTGAGAATCCATGATGGCTATCGAGAAGGAAGTGGCACCTCTACCAATAAAACTTATTTTAGACTTCATTTCAGGAATTCCCCGTCGAGGAACAGTCAACAGAAAGCCCATCGACATTTGCTCTCTGTTGAAATATTTATCCTTGCTTCTTTATGCAGAGACACCAGCACGGGAAAACTTCAAAAGAAACGATCCGAGGCTCCTTAAATGAGCCCCGATTGAACTTTAAGCGATTGGAAATGAAATGAAATGAAAGAACATACAATTTGCAGTAACCTCTTATTCACCGATGGGAAAGGGCCGTTTGTTTTAACCGCTTTCGTATTTGATTTAGCTCTTCGGCATATTAAGGGAATGTTAGGAAGTGCGTAAGCAACGACTGAAAACAAGTCACTAATTCCGCCCTTGGTGAAGAATGTGGTTTTTCAATTAAGGGAATCCGTCTATTTGCCGTCGAAACTGAATAAAAAGCTTAAACAGCTTTTACCCGGGTAAGATAAACAGCGATCCGAACGCAACACAAATAGCATCGTCTTTGCGCGAATCCTTGTCTTCCTTTAAACAAAAAGCTGAAACGAATCGGAGGATCTTTTCTAAATGTTGACAGAAACTTTATTTAAGAGGAGAAAGGACCGTGCCGGGGTCCATTTAGTAGATGTTGACTTATCGTAATGTTCGGGCTAATCTAGGGCAAACCCTCCCGAGACGCCTAGGTCTTCTTTCCTTGTGGCTGCGACAGATTTGGAATCTTCTAACAGTTTCAAGAATGCCCAAAGGGAGCTTGTGCCCGGGCCACGTTTATCCATATTTGGCAAAAGATATTTTTTTTCCCCTGGCGTCACACCGAAAATGAAGGCAATGAAGCTGACGACCTCCACAGAATGCATTTCCTGTATTGAAGGAGAACCTCCGATCTAAGTCAATAAGGAAGATGGAGGAGTTACTAGACGCTCGCTCCCTGCTACAATCAAACACAGCTAGTGAGGACCCGAAGAGTGGCAAAAATAATATTGGGATATTTGATAGTATTTCTGCCTCAGGGCTCCGAAGAATGTTGAAATTGGCTTTAGAAACGCAATCACAGTAAAAAGAAACACTTTTCCCCACTTCTTTTCTTTTCTTTCAGACTTAACGGAAAAAAAGGGCTTTTGGGGCGTTAGACTTTGAGTCTTTTCTGTATAAGCAACAACATTTTCGATTTTATAAGTTTGAAGAGATTCGCAGTGGAGGTGACACGGCAAAGAACTGTAAAATTAAGGGACTACTTTTGCTGCTCGAGATCATTCAACCATGGTATGATCAAGGGGGAAATTCAACTTGGATTTCTTATTCTACCTCAATTCAATTAGAACTACTTCGTGCTTGCACATTATTAAGTGGATCTTCTCTTTGGAATCAACTTGTATTTTCACTCTTCTACAGGTTTCAGATGAGGATTTGTATGTTGGAATTTTGAAATCAATTGCTATTCTATTGCTGTAATTGTTCGATAGAGCGTTGATAAAGATCTCGGATTGAATTATTTGTTTACAGATAATACTGTTAGAGTTTATCATATTAGACTTGAATTTATTTTAAAAGCGTAAAACTCTTCACCATATTAAACAAGAAGAGAATTTTCGTATCTAATATTTTTAAGAAATCTTTGCATTGAACTCATTTGTATAAATTACTAATAAAGAAACCCAAAACTAATTAATTGATGTAATTTTGTTATGAATTTTAATTTCTGACTTAGTTAAAATGTCAGTAACAAACAATACTTCAGTCAATTAAACAAACAATATTTATTATTCAACATTTAAAAATTTTATTATGAGTTTTAATTTCTTGTAGTTAAAATATCAATAACAAACAATATTTTAGTCAATTAAGCAAACAAAGATTTATTATTCAACATTTAAAAAATTTTATTATGAGTTTTAATTTCTTGTTTAGTTAAAATATCAGTAACAAACAATACTTTATCAGTCAACTAAGCAAGCAACTTTTTATTATCCAACATTTAAAATAAATTAAAATATAAACGAATTTCATAACTACCAAATAGCATTAAAAATTTACACATACCGTAAAATGATCTTGTCTAGTAGTAACTTTTTCTTCTGTGATATTAACATATGTGTATGCTATTTTCCATTTAAAATTATTTCTATTAAAAAAATGAAAACATGTTTACTACCTAATTTTTATAACAAAAAAGAAAAAAATGTTCGATGGTAAAATTGGTAATATTTAATTTTATTTAAATGTGGCACATAATTATATTGATTTTCCTTAAAATGTAAATTCTTATAACTGCCCGAAGAACATTATTCATTTTTGGTCAAGGAAATACCAAGTTTGTCAATTGTATACTAAGTTAAATTAATTCTATTAATTCAAAAAGAGATTTCAAACATTAATTTTAGTTTATAATAAAAAATATATAATAGAGCGCTATTTCTTTATTTTCTCCATTCTTCTTTGTTATTTTATTTTTGTCATTTAAAAATGCATACACAATAAAATAAATGCAATTTTATTATTGTTTTTCATTAAAAATTCGTGTTAGGAAAAATTAAAAAACAGCATAAGTTTTCAGCAAAATTATAAACACCAAAATTTTAAGAATCCTTAAATGCTTAGCAATATATTCATTAAAAGGTAACCAACATTCAACATTTAAAATGATATCCTTCTTTATTATCATCATGAATTGGTTATACCACATCAGTCAACGGAACTCACTACTATTGTCATTTAAAGGCGAAATGTTCCAGTTTGTGAAAACTGCAAACTAATTGCTCTACATGAAAAAGGGGACAGTGACATAAAAGGTTTATCGATTATGTCCAGTGCAAGGAACAGGTTGTAGCCAAGAGAAATTAATTGGAAGCCGAAAGATGATATTTCCTGCAGGTGCCTCTTGGTCAAATACGCGTAGCATCCGCTCAGAAAGCCGTTGTGAGGAAGCAGAGGATGCTTTACACGTGATGTTTGCGACAATGGTGAGCACCAATTCGTGACCAACGCAGGTGACAGCTGTATCTATTCGACTGCTATGCGGACTGTAGGATTCAGTGTTCGATAATGCGCACTGGGAAATGTTGAGATCCATCTTGGAACTCATTTCCATACACTGGTGTAAAGGTGCTTGTACTGTTAAGGGTTCAAATTCTCTCCATTACAGACTTTTTGTCCCTATCTGCTTTATCTTTGTAATAATGTACCTTTTCTGTTTTGATTAGGGTTCTTTATTGTTAATATCATTAATATGGAGCAGGAATTTGATTGATAAAGAGATTGGTTGATGAGTTTTGATAATATGATTGAGGTAAAAAAAACATTGGAATTTCTTTGAGACTTCTAATATTTGGCATAATTTATTTTTATTTAGATTCAAAATAAAAATCGTGCTAAATAATATAAATGATAAATGTAAAGAAGAACTATTTTTAAAATAAAGGAAGGGACAATTCATTTTGTCTGATGAGACATTGACGGCATTTTTAAGAAAATAAAAAATTGTTACTAAAATATATTTGAAAATGAGGCATAATTTAAATTATATGATGATGTAAAATGATGTAAAATTGTAGATAAATAAGTAATAATATTTTTAAAAAGGCAATTTAATGCTAATTTTGCTACCATTTTATATAATGTTCGGTTTTTTTTTTGTGTTACCTCTTTAATATTTAAAAAGCCGAAAGATTTTCTGAATATGAATTTTCTTTTGTATTAATTATTCTTTTCCATAATTGTTCAAACTCAAATTTTTGAAATTAAAGTTCATTATAACACCGTAACACATTAATCAAATGCAGTTGCAGATAATCCTCAAATTATTCAGGATTTTTGCTCAAATGTTTCCTGTTTTTTCTGTAACTCCATGTATTTTCTTTTATACCCATTTCAATATTTTTCCAAATTAGATTTCTATTTAACTTTAAAAGACTTAGAATATACAAAATTTTATTAAATATTAATAAACTTAAAAAAATGAATACAAAAATACTAAATTAATAACAAATATAAAAGTTTAAGTAAATAGGTGTTCAACTAACACTCATTAATAGATTATGGTTTTTCTAATTATTCCTTCATTTACTTGCAATTCTTCACTTTATAAATTAACCAATTCTTTATCAGATTCTTTGTCTTTCTTTGTTCTCTGTTAATTTTAATTTCTCTGTAATATTGCTTTATAGAACGGTTTTCTTACAGTATCAAGATTTTACCAATATGTTACACCATAGAAATAATAATTTTGGCCATATTGTGTCAGTAATCAATAACGCTAAACATCGCAAAACGAGAATTAGGTGTTTAATATTGAATACA
This sequence comes from Caerostris extrusa, assembly GCA_021605095.1. Taxonomy (NCBI): domain Eukaryota; kingdom Metazoa; phylum Arthropoda; class Arachnida; order Araneae; family Araneidae; genus Caerostris; species Caerostris extrusa. Next base: position 5,839 of record BPLR01018893.1, read on the forward strand.
CTGGCCACAAAATTAAGATTCAGCTGGTTTTTTAGTCAAATTTGTAAGCTGTAAATTGTTTGTAAAATGAATATATAAACATGAGATTTTTGAAAATATGCGCATCAAACAGATACTTATTGATTATTGATATATAATTGATATATAATTACAGATACTTATTGATACAGTAAGATTTATACCTAATTACATTTTCCCAAAAGCTCATTGTATGGGAAAAAAAATTTGAATAAAGATTTTCGTGAAAAATTTGAATAAACAAATTTTAATAAGCAATTTGTCCACCCCTAGCTGTAATTCAATGCTGATATCGGCATTCCATACTGCCAATTAGATTGTCGAACACTTGAATTGGAAAAAGGACATACATGGAGTAACCTTTGTTCCACCGCATTCAACGATGTCGGAGATTGGATTTGGTTTGTCGCTCTACTGTCATTTTGTGCCCATTTTAGTCTAATTAGACCTCGACCTACATTTTAACGTGGGTTCGAACCACTAACAAACATCCATGCCAGGATTCGAGCCTGAAGCCTGTAATACCAAAGGCTGGAGAGCAGCCAATTGGCCATCAAGGCCGCTACGACGTCGGAGAACTTAAAGCAACCATTTGCCAAAGGTGCTCTATGGGATATTCACAATTTCCTTTAACTACCATATAATTATCGAATTCCTTAAAAATATAATTCGTTCGTAAATATACCTTTACCATTATTATCGGTTCGTAATTATACCTTTACCATTATTATCGGTTCGTAATTATATCTTTACCATTAGTATACCATTATTATCGGCTTTTTAAATATTGAAGAGGTAACAAAAAACCGAACATTATATAAAATGGATATAATTCGGTGGGTATAATTCATTCGTAAGATTTTGTTAAAATTATTTCTGATTATTCATGTAAATCATATTTTTTTACCTTCCTTTAATGCTGAGTGTAGAAAAACTGGCTGTACCTAAACTTCTGAAGGCCAGTGAACTTGCTTTTCAAATAACATGCTATCTGTAATACACGGATAAAAATTTCTATCTTGAGGATATTTAAAACACGTTCAATCAATGATTTTCAATCATAAATTTCTATTCATTTTCAAAAATTCTATCCTGATCATAGAATTTATTTTCACATTTAACATATCAGTGTGGATACCCAACGTTATAAACAGTAAACTGGGAATTCTCTGTCCGTATTGTAACACATTATTGAAAGGTTCCTCAATTAATTAGTATAATCGTAATTGTTTTCATTGGGATATTTAAAAACCAAAGAAATAAGGAAACTAATAATTCGAAAATTACTATTTGTAAATATTCGATCGTAAATAAAGTTTAAACTTTTAATCTTTAGGAGTATATATGAGTAAAAAGATTTAACGGAACTTATTACACCATCCCCATTGTTGATTTCGTTGAATTGAATGTTTTTTTCTTTCCGCTTTCGTGTTATTTGATCGTGACCCCATCCTGTTGAGAAGACAGAAGTTGCGTTCGAACAGATATTTCATCATTGTAACTCAATGCGTCAGTACAAGCGTGTCAACCAGTTGTTGAATCACATTGCATTGCGGCTTAACATGTAACCATTTGTATGATATTTATAGTTTCTTTTAAGCAAAATAAAAGGCAAATTTCATTAAAAGTATATTAGTTTTTAATAAATATACACTCTAGTGACAAATAAATTTATGATATAAAATTAAAACAATGGGTTGTAAATCATAAATTAAAATCTTTTCAAAGATGTCATAGTTAATAGTTTTTGTTATTGGAAGCAAATAAAATCACTTATAACTAAAAAAGTTATTGTGAAGGATTTCAAATCAAGTACTTCTTCAAGCTATAAATAGATGAAGAATTGAATTAAAAACCCTTCTTACTTATTAAGAAAAATTAAAAGAATTTCACTTTAAATGAAACAATTTATTTTATTTTGCTGCAGCAGATATTGAAGGTGAATCGTTTTATATATATAACAGATAAATAGAGATAGTTGACAGTTATATGTTTATGACTATCTAGCTGGCTAAGGAAACATAAATTTACGTAAATTCTTCCACATAAGTTTCAAATACTAAAAAAAAAAAAAAAAAAAAAAAATTTTCCTAGAACTTAATACGAATTCTTGTTGTTCATACAAAAAAATCTTATAAATATTTATTCTTCGTTAGGAATTAACATTAAAACATTGTTTATAAAAATACTGTTTGTAAACATTGTTTTAAGCATTAAAACATTGTTTATAAAAATACTGTTTGTAAACATTGTTTTAAGCATAAAAACATTGTTTATAAAGCAGTTTTAAACATTAAAACATTGTTTATAAAAACATTGTTTTAAATATTAAAGCATTGCTCATGGGAAATTGTTTTAAACATTAAAACATTGTTTATAAGAACATTGTTTTTAAACAATAAAACATTGTTTTTAAAATAACTTTTGAAAAGTACTGGATGATTTTTTTTTAGTAAATAATATGAGCTTTAGTTTTTACACTGTATAATAAACCTAATCGTAATAGTTATTGTTACAAATTATAGATGTAAACATGCAAATATTTTAAAACAACGGGACTTTTAATGTTCCTTTACGATTTCAAATATCCCGTTTATTTTATTAAATAAGTTGATTCATAAATTCCTCAAACAATATCTACCACCAAAACTGAGCGGGGGTTAGAAAATATCCACCGTTTCACATTAATACAACCATCGCTTAAACGCCGTGACCAAATAAATTGCATTATTTAACAAAAGCCTCTTCATTTATTCACTCTTCACAGCATACCGAATTCGGGGGGTTGAGGTACTTATCCATTTGCACCCTAAAAATTATGCTAATTTTCGCTGACCCAGGTTCGCTCCCTCGTAAATTCCCTACGCAACCTTTTGTTTGACCCCCTGTTCCTTCGGGCGAATACATTGGGGGTAAAAAAGGTTAAAAAAATTAATTTCAAAACGCGAGGTAGGTTAATCTTGTTTGCTCTTATTAGCCAACTATTTATCGGATGGACAGACAGCAGTTGTATCGGATAAAAGGTGGGAGGACTGGGAGGTCATTCTCTGCGGTTGGGGGGCAGGGGGATCCCTGAGTCCTTTATAGCTAGGGAATTCACGACCTCACGATACGCCCCTTAAATTCATCATGTTCCCCGGGTCTTTTATCCTATCGCATGTAACGCGTTCATGAGATTAGAGAAGGGTGTTTTGGGATATGGGTTTATAGGGGGCGATTTATCGTGGGGTGGCAACCCACTTAAAACTGTCGATTACAGTATTTAACAGATTCGTTACTCGTAGGAAGTTGGATGAAAAATAAATTCAATTGGGCTTAAGAATTTAGTTTTAAGCATGGAAATGGTATAAACCATTGCTTGGTATAGCCAAGCTTTGTTAATGGATTTCTCATTATAACAGAAGTAATGAAAGAAAAATTTTGAGACAATAATGATGTATTTTTATGAAGATATTCAAGCCCTGAAATTCATCATCTGAAGTTTTCTAAAACGTGTGAGGTTCCCTGATGCTTGGTGAATAGTATAAAGATATTTCTTAGCATTTTATACTCAAATATAAAATAATTACAAAAGTAATAATATAAAGTCATTTAAAAACAAAAATATCTTTTTACTGGATGGAATAAGTACTTTTCTTTGTTATATTATAGGAGTATTTATATTTTAATTAAGTATGCCATTCAATTCTGGCATTCGGTGCCACTGGTTTCGAGTTCGAGTCCCGGCTGGTTTGGTTAATGGTTTGGAATCCACTTTAAACCGCAGTTCCTGGTCTAATATGAATGCAGAGCGTTGGGCATAGTGCTAAGAATCCTACCCCGTAAAAAGAAAACATCTCATGTTTAGGAATCTGCCAGTAGGGAGACCAAGGAGCTGTTATGCCATTGAAGAAGAATATCAATACACTTCTTTTCCTTCCACGCTACTACCAATTTCATGCTTTGGCCGTCTCTACAATTTTACATCATTGATTATTATTTCGGCCTGAATTACTTAAGTTATCTTTAGCATCATTTATGGGATTGTTGATTTTCCTTTAATATTATATATCTTAAGCGTTAGTAATAATTATCATTTAATTGCATTCGTAGAAATAATCTAATCACTATTAATTTATTTAGATTGAATTATAGGGTTTAAATTAATTGGGAGATGAAAATTAACGTGTTGAATAGTTTATTGAATAAGTAGGTATATATATATTTAAGTACTTATTCAATAAACTATTCAACACATTAATTTTCATCTCCCAATTGATTTAAACCATATATACACCATATGATTTATATATATTATATCTCATTTGGTGTATATTTTATATATATATATATATATATTAATGGAATAGGAAGCTTTCTAATAAATCAGTCATTTTAAACTCTTATATCCAACATGTTCTTTGTTTTGTGTACTTTTTAATGTATAAAAATTGAAAAAACTAGATGAAGTAAATTACTGAATTAATAAGGACCTTTAAACTTGTTATAATACTTTTAACTTCTTCCAATTAAACTGTAAGGAGTTAATTGGAAGACATCTTATTCTGACTGAGATGGGTATTGTTGTTATTATTATTTATTTTGAAAAATACAGCAATTTTTAAATAAAGAAAATGTTTGTTGTGAAAAATAAGTTAAATATTTCTGAAAGATTATAAAATCACTACTTTATATTTCCAAGAAATAGTACACTTTCCCAATTTAATTCACTGTAAAAAAATATATATAAATTCAAATGGTATATTTATAAATCAGTTTTACTGCAAACTATCTTGTATAATGCAAGAAAAATCATAATGATGGTTTACTTAAAACTGCATTTTTCATCTGAAATATGAACTGCTAGTATTTAAATGAAACGAACACATTAGTTATAACTGGACTGCATATCTAAACATAACAAAGATATTGCAATTTGATTACAAGTGTGGATCCATTAAATCTGTAGCCGTGAAATTTTTGTATTGGGTGCAAACTTTTCAGATATTATCCCCAGAGTTTTTCATTCAAAATTATTTAAGATAAATAATTCGCCGTAACATGTTTCTTTTTTTTTTAATTTTTTTTATTTCTTTCCGCATAAATATTTAAAATATTTTCTACGTATCATTTTAATTATAAATAATTGGAACAATATAAAAAATGCTTCATTAAAAAACAGTGCAATTGTTGGAATTTTTATAGCAAGCTGGCCGAAGAATTTAAACTCAATTAAAAAGGAAAAGACAGCGATGAATAGCAAACAAAACGGTCCCATTGTTAAGGGATTTTTGTGTGACGACCTTCTGTTAAATTTTCGCATTCAACACAAGCGATAAAACGATCCCCCTTTCATTGTAAGCCTACCTACCCTGAGCCCAAACAGATGGTGACAACTGATTAGAGCAATCCCTATGACGTCAGGGGTGTAGGTAGACACAGACACTTGGCCACTTGGCCGAGCGATGATCGTCCCTTTGATCTGACGACATGCCCCTTTGTTCATCCCCCACTCGCCCACAATAGGATGAACCCCTTGGATGACAGACGCACAGATGGGGGCGTTTGTGCCCTTTGCATGGGCCTGATAACAGCAATCTGCTAATTTGCCTCTTCCCTCTACAAATCCATGATTTATTCTACCATGAAGGGAACCCTTTCGAATTGGCGACATATCGCTCGTAGAAAGATGGCAGATCACCTGAAAACCTTCTGCGATAAATATCATGTCTTGGAAATAATTTGCAGCTGATTAGAGTATAAGTGATTCTCTTGAATTAATTGTAGAAATGCCATCCATGTCAGTTGTAACTCCATCCGTTCTAGACTCAATCTGGCTGAATCAATCAACTACTACAACTGAATCGGTATCGTGACACATCCGTTCAAATGTGTGTCTTCTAGTGAATGATGGAGCTGATTAAATATCTATCAGCAAATAGTTAATCTAATTGAAGCAATTTCTCTTGATTAATTTTTGATTAAGATAGAGTAAATTGCGCTTTGAATTGTAGGAAAATGTTTCATTCAAATTATTGTTGGTTCAATTTGTTTGTTGGCTAATTAACCATAAATTATGCATTCCAGTTGTAACGTTAATTTATTCAAGCTTAGTGATATTCAATACTTACTGATTAATGAATTAACTACAAGAACTCACCTAATACAGATACAATTTAATTTAAATTAATCTATTATTTCATTAACTAGCTTACAGCAATGTTGTCCAAATTGTAATTTAGATGTAATTTGAATCAAAAAGATTTTTCATTTAGATGTATTGGAAAACACATTTTATGTAAATCTAGAAGTTTTTATATAATAAATCTGGAGGTTTTTATATAATAAATCTGGAGGTTTTTATATCCAAAATCTGGAGGTTTGTATATAATAAATGTGGAGGTTTTATGCAATAAATCTAGAGGTTTTTATACAATAAATCTAGAGATTTTTATATAATAAATGTGGAGGTTTTTATATCCTAAATTTGGAGGTTTTTATATCCGAATAATTTAAACTTCTTTTTTTTGTATTGTCTCTTTTATTCGTCTTTCTCTTGTCTACTTTATTAAATTATGGCATTAACAAATTTCAATTGAAAAATATTGAGAACAAAAAAATTGTCAGCAAAAACGCAGCTAATATTGATATCATCAATAGAGCAAATCCTTGTTAAACAGTATCAATCCAAATTGGCGAAGCTCGTTTTAAAAATCTGGTAAACCTTGCATGGGAGTTAAACCCCTGCAGATGGAAGCGTTGACTTTCAATGGCGTACGTTGAATCCTCTATCTCTGGAACCAAAGCAAATTGACTTCACCCATGGGGTTCAAGTTGCTGGGAGGGCGGAGCTATTCGCTTTTCAGTTAATAGATTCTTTAGCGAAGGCCATGCTTCAGTTATTATTTATTGAAATTTACAAGTGGCTGATTATGACACGTACGTTGACAATCCATTCGGGTCAATTGTAAAGGTTGAAAGGGATCTCTTTAAATGACAGCAAACTTGCCACTGTGTTACAAAGTTGAAAATTGGCTCTGGCATTGTTGAAATGGTAACTCTTTTAGAAAATGGAAACATTTCGCTATGATAAAATTTTAAAGTAGAAAAATTTTTGAAACTATTACATAAGATTAATCTGAAACGCATGTCTTTAAAACTGAAAAACTTATGGTAGGAAATCTCAAATTGAGCCATACGCGAACTGATTTTTAAGATTTGTGTCACACTTCATATACATAAAAATTAAAAGTGAATCTTTTCGATAGATAGTTACTTTAATTTATTAGGAATATCAAGATTACTAATAAAATACTCTATATCTAAATTACTAATAAAATACTATATATCTAAATTATTAATAAAATACTCTTTTTTGATGTTAGCTATAAAAAAAGGCACCGTAGACAGCTTTGTTCACTCATTGGTGTCGTCAGGTAGTACTGTACAAGTGCAAATAAAAATTATTTTTCAATTCCTTCTATTAGCTCACACTCTCCCTATATATATCTTGTTCAAATTTTCAATCGTTAATAAAATACTTTTTATTCATCCACCCAAGTTCAAATACATTTTTTTGAACTCATAGTGGATGACACTTGATGTTAATACAGTTTTTTTCAAATATTAATTCAGTAATTAAATTTAATTAATTAATTATATTTTTTTTTTTACATTTAAGTTGCATATATCTACCAATAGATGGCGCCATATAAACTTAAAAAATGAATGAAAATTATTTATAAAGGACTTTCTGCAACATAGTGAAAAAAAGTAGGAATTGACTTTAAAAAATGTCTTTTATATTACTTGTTTAAGAGGAAAAACAACTAATCACAATTGATCTAATTTTTGGTGTTTTTAAATTAAGTATAAACTGAAGCAATTGTTTTTGTAAATTGATTATTAAATACATGTTGATCAAGAATTCAAAACTCAAAAGATCATGATACTTTCTTTATAGTCATGGTTTGAGGGCCAACTGGCTAACTCTCTGGCCTTTGGTACCACAGGCTTCATGTTATAATCCTGGCGGTAACATGGATGTTTGTTAGTGGTTCGCAATACACGCTAAACTATAGGTCCTCGTCTAATTAGTCCAAAGTGTACACAATGACAGTAGAGCGTCAAACCAAACCACAACATAATTGCGGTTTGAGTTTCTTGAGAATCAACAGTATAATTATAAATAGAAAATCGGTGATTTTCAATTATAGCAGTTAACATAAATTATTCTAGTTTATCAAATAATAATAATTATAAAATAATGAAATTTAATACAAGTATCACAATGTCTATAAAAATATGTTCATATTGTGTGATTATAGAAAGTTTTTTTTTACAAACAAAATTTTATGAACCATATCATTTACTGAAAGTTATCTAGTTTGTTAAATAATAATCACTAACATAAATTAATGTAATTTAATACAAGTATCAGAATGTCTATAAAAATATTTTCATATTTGGGTGATTATAGTAAAATTTACAACAATACAAACAAAATTTAATGAACTATTTCATTTACTGGAACCTATCTTCTTATGTCGAATAAAACTTTTTGTTTATTATAATAACCTTATTCATTTTTCAAAATCACTTTTGTTTTACCCCTTCTAAAACTAAATTCACTACAAATTTTACAAGCAGTTTAAAAATCTCAAACCTTTTCTTTTTTAAAACTAAAAAAACTTTTTTTTTTTGAACTATCTATCCAAATACTTAATTCGACGTACGAACTTAAGATAAGTTTTTAAAGAAAAAGAAAAAAAGGAAAAACTCTAATCTATTTAGATGCATAAATGCAAAATGAAGTGTGAGAAAAATTTTTTTAATCTTAAAGCATCTTACTTAAATACCAAAATAAATCACAGCAATAATTGCATCTTTTCATTTCCAATGTGCCGCAAAATCGAATTAAATAAAGAAGTAATACGAAATCTTTTTCGATAAAATCTCTCTGATTTAATGAAAATGTTTGAAGCTACTTTATCACCGACATCTTGCTGAAGACAACGAATTTTATTTTTTTATCCTTTTCACTTCATTTTGAATAAATTTTCTTCTTTTTTTCAAATAAAAATAAAAATAAACGGAAGAGAAGAATGAATATTAATAAAGTTAGCATTTAAGGGTTGTGAACATTTGCATTTTGACTACAAATCGTCAAAGGACCTCTGAATTAAAGGGAAATATATATTTTCAGAAGCAATTTGATTAAGTTAACTGAAATTGAGTTTGTCTGCCCTTTTATGTAAAACTTTATTTTTGTGCCGATTTTAGAAACTTCAAAATAAAATGAATTAGGTTCTTTTAAACTTTTGCTTAAGTTTAAAAGGCTAACTTTTTGTTTATACAATATGTATCGGTTTGTTAAGCATGCACCTACATTCAAATTATTTAATTTGGTATTATTGAATACATTTATTATTATTTCAATAAAAGAGATCATAATTTCAATAGAAGATTATTATTATTTCAATACATCTATTATCATTTAAATACAATTAAATTAATTATTAAATGAGGGGCCTGAATGGCCGAGTGACTAGCGCTCTGGCGCTCGGTACAACAGGTTTCGGGTTCGAGTCCCGCCGGTGCCATGGATGTTTGCAGTGGTTCGGAATCCACTTTAAACCGTAGGTCCCGGTCCTAATAGGATTGTAGAGCGTTGCGGGGGCATTGTTACTCCGCGGCTTATCTTCAAGTTACACGCGCCCCCTGAGTAATGCAAAGTGGTAACATCTGTGCAGCGCTTGCCTTAAAGCATCCAAGACTAAGCTGTCTAAGTGTTTGCCAGCTGCATTAGAAAAAAAAAATTATTAAATAAAATTAGACTTATTGTTTTGCACGTTTGTAAAAAAGGAAAGTCATGATAATTGAAATTTAAGATGCTAATTATACTGAAATTCTCCTTCAATGGCGCTACATCTCCATGGTGGGCCAAGACCTTCTACCATATTCGAAACATGAGATGATTTCTTTTTACAGGGTAGGTTTGTCAACTCTACGCCATACAGTCGTAGTAGATCCCGGACCTACGGTTTAAAATGGATTCCCCACCACTACAGGTATCCATGGTACGGCCGGGACTCGAGCCAAAATCACTCGTCCATCAGGCCCCAATTATATACAAATATTAATGCTAAAAATATCGCAAACTTTGTAATCATTGTAAATTATATTTTTAAAAATTATTAATTTTATTTATTATTATTAATTTTAGAGATATATTATCAGGGCTTCTATTTAATATTTTTTACGTCAAATTTTAAATTTATAGTTCGGGAGTTGCTAATAATTAAAGGATACTAAATTGATCATGTAAGTGCAATATCTTTTAGAAGACTGGCTACAAAATTTAAAATTTTTTTATGCATTTATTATTTTTAGTATTAAATAATTTCAATAACATTATTTAATACAGTTTTAGATAATTTCTGGGATATGTATACTTTATTCACAATGAAAGTAAAATATAAATTTAAAAACTTGTAATTTTGCAAAAAATGTCGACATTTATTAAAAGCTGCTGAAATTTATTGAATTTACTCTATTGAAATATTTTTTTAAATTTTACATTTATTTATTTATTTATTATTTGAATTTACTTTTTTATCTTAAAATCAATAATAGACGGACTTTTTTTTTTAATTTTTATCTCTTAGTCAGCTAGTAGAATAGTTAACACTGCTGTTATTTTTATTGAATTGAAAGGTTTAATAATTATACATCTTTTAAAATGAAACAAACTATGGTTTTTAAAAAAAATCATAAAAATGTTACTCATTCATACGAACAATTGGAACAAAAATATAGCATTATCTTTTAATACCGAATCATTTTAAACGTTTTCATAAACCTCTTTTACTCAATGTTTAAACAGAACATTTATAGTACTTATGAGGCCAGAAATCTCTAGTTAGAAAATATAAAAACCATATTCTTAAAATTTCTTACTGACTAACATTTATGTAATAAATAACTTAGGTCATGAATGAATCTTATATAATAAAATGTTAAAGTATTTTTCTATGCTGCCAGGACTAAAAAAAAAAAATCAGTGGCATTAAAAATTTATTGCAAATAATATTAAGAGTTGCTTTCGCTGAATTTTTAATTTTCTTTTTAACTTTTATTTTATTTATTTATTATTCCTTATTGTTTATTTATTTATTATTTATTATTATTTATTTATTTATTATTTATTATTGTTTATTTATTTATTATTTTTATTTATTTATTTATATCTTATTTTGCACATTGACAACACCACTAACTCAAACTGTACAAACTCTCTCATTTATTTTAGGATATGCTTCAAATTATTGCTTAGAAAATTAAAAGGTATTTAAAAAAATTTAATTAATAATAAATTCTTCAAAATAAATTTAATTAATAACTTTTAATTAATTATAATTTTTAAATAAATTGTGATTAATCTAATCAAAAAAAGGTGAAAGAAATGCTTCAATAAAAGTTCAGAGGTTCAAAATAGTTTAAAAAGTTCAAAACCAGTAAGACTAAACAATTAACAATTAAACAATTAAAAAAAAAAAAACTGGCACTAATGACGAAGAACATAATTTAAGCCTGATAACTGAAAATTTACTTATTTTATAACAATTATTACTGAAAAATTCTTCAAATAGGTTGACTGAATTTTTGTACAATGGTAAAAGTTCCGTTGATAGAAATGCCCAAAACTCCAGTATTGTTGAACGTATTGTTATATGATAGACATAGTTGAATCATCAAAATGTGTCATAAATTTTAAATTATTATATATAATCGCCATATATTTAAGTGCAAAATATATAAATAGTGTAATATCAAAGCGACCTGCATTATAGAAGCAGAAAAGAAAGGGAAAAGCAAGTGATTCACAAAGTAGACCAAAGATGGCTGCTTGACTAAATTTATCGTTTAGCAAGTATATTATTGTGAATAGGTTAGATAATATATTGCTAAAATTAAATTGGCCAATATATTATTATAATTAAGTTAGCGAATATATTGTTATGAAAGGTTAGTGAATATATTGTTGAAAATAGTGTTGTATGAAGTTGAATTTCCATTGTTGAATCATTAAAATGTACCATATATTTTTAATTTATTATCTATCATCATCATATATTTTTGTACAAGTTATATCTAGAATGTAATAATAATGCTTCCTGAAACACAGTTAAACGAGAGTTATTCAGAAAGTGGGGATTGTGTAACTAATTTTTGTAGGTTAGAGAATATATTTCAAAGTATTCGAATTATATAAAAGCAGTATAATTCAACAAATATATTTAAATATATTTGTCAATATAAATTTATAATATGGACCATTTCAGGTAAACTCTTTCAGAATTTAAGAATAACTGTTAATTTATTTAAAAGTATAGTAAAAAGGAATTTCAAATGAAGAAGAAAATTTGATATAGAATACCAATAGTTTTGTGTATCTACAAACTAAACTAAACTACACTATCTCATTTAAACACTTTTATACAAAGTTGTGGCTATTTATGAGAGAAACACAATTAATATACTCTACTAAAATTGAATTAACTAGCTCACGAAAGCTCATTATATGTTAAATAACGTGGTTAAACGCCACGAAAAATTCTACCAAGTGTCATATGTTGTTGTTTTTTCATAATAAAATAAATGTTTGTATTCGATATTATATTAAGAAAAAAAACTTAACTCCTTTGTTAAAACTCTTCGAATAATATGGTCAGAATTTGAAATGCTTTTTACAATTAGTGCTATATATATGAGAGTAAAATATACGAAGGGAAATATTATTGAAATTTTTATATCAAATATTCATTATTAATTTGATTACTTGCGTAGCAAATAATCAATTATGTGACAGATTACACATTAACTTATATTTCGTTCTTTTTTTTTATTAATGTTACGAGAAGAGGGTACGCAATTCCTCTCTTTATTAATGTTTAAAACTAACTGTTTTTATTAAATTATTTGTATAATTTTTAAGATACATGTAATTAATTTAGCGTAATTGCTTTCCATAGAATTTCTCAAATTTGGAAAGTTTTAATAATTAAAAACTTAGCAATAATTTATCTCCATGACTTTT